>JAAAKG020068623.1:0-17438 GCA_010014905.2 Druon quercuslanigerum
GGACATTCTGGTTTATGGATTTTTGGTAAACCGTAAATTCTTGCTAAATTAGTATTAGTTGTAATCAAGTCTTTCCTTACAATGCTAGGATTAAGATATTGCTTAATCCTCCATTTATTAGTTAAATTAAAAGTTTTGTTTTGTAATTCCTTTAATATTATTATCGGATCAGAATTTAATTTAATGTAAGTACTAGTATCATTTAGGAATTTAGTCATTTTTTGTTTATAATCATTTTTATCCATCAGAACTGTAACATTTCCTCTATCAGCATGTGTATTTAGAATGTCTTTGTTTTTTTAGTAAAATTGTTAGTAAGTTTAATATTTCTCGCAATGATTTTATCTGATTCAGTGATTTGTGTAGATTTATTTAAATAATAAGAAGCAACATTAAGAATTCTTTCTTTAGATTGCATTGAAGACAAAAATAATTAAATCATAACATAACAAATATAGCAAAAAACGAAATTCTAATAGCTAATAGAAAGATTTTAAATGGTACTGTTTTCCCCCTTAACAATTTCGATTCCCGGTGGAGCAAAAGAGAAAGATTTTATTTTCAAGAAAAAAATTTTAATATAAAGTATTGATAATTACGTAAATTTCCCCAATGAATGCGAGATTACTGATGTTATTAACTGCCTGGATTTGCAAATCATACAAACTCATTTACATTCATTCATTCACATTCATGGTCTACACTCTATTTGAACGGTTAAGGTATTCACTTTAAAAAATTAACATTCAGGTTTATTTTAAAAACACACATACTTTAGATAATTGTTTGTTAAAAAAGAAATACAGTAATTTTATTGAAAATTTATCTTGTGTTCTTTATCAGATTAAATGTAAATGTTGTAATAAAGCTTATTAGGTGAATCTGGTCGAGGATTAAAAACTAGAATTTCTGAACACAAAAGAGATTCTGAAGTTGGGAATTTTAAAACAGGCTTGTCACAACATTCTTGAAATTTTAGCCATTGCTATGATTTTAAAAATATTCAAATATTAGTATTATTATTTAGAAACAAATTTCGAAAGATTTTAAATAACTTGCACACTGAAAGTCTAAATATTAATAAAATTTATTAAAGTATTAAAAAATTATGTCATTTTTTTAGTTGCGAATATTCTCTCTTTTCATTTAAACTTGTTTTCGCGCTTTCTTATGAGTATTTTCTTGTCCTTCCTAACATACGATAAAGCTTCCTTTATAATTTTTAAAATGTCTTTGACTGATAAAAGTCTCTTTATTTTTTTGAGACTTCAATATTACCATTTCTATTTTTTTGATTGACTTAAGAAAAAAAATTGATTGACTGGAAAAATTTCCAAACGACATTGTTCTTTATTTTGATATATTTTGCTTTTTACTCTTTGACATTTATCTAATGTTTAATTCATTTAAACATTGAAAAATTAGGTAGAGAATTTACATTAGCCTACAATAATATGTATCAAGATTGTTTTCTTTATTATTACTAAATGTAAAAATATATTTATGTAGGATAGAACCTCTGAAAAAAGGTACGCATTGTTCCGAAACGTCAAGGATTGAGAAAGAAGTTCTTTACAAATAAATTCTGAGTTCTTACAAATATTATATAATTAAATTATGAATATTGTCGGTCCAAGAAAGGCGTTGCTTATTTCAATTCAATTAAAGAATTCCAGGGAAAAACATTTTAAATGAATTATTTTGGCAATGTTGGTTGAGTTCGACTGGTGTTCTACAAAAGACTTGATGATTACGATTTCTGTAGGTCTAGCGTAATCTAAGAATGAAAAATTCTTTATTTGTAGGCTAAAAACAACACATTTCTACAACAATAATTATAAATAATTTATAATTTTGTCTTAAGTATCTTCCAATTTTTTATAAGTTCTAGAAATATTTTGAAAAGGATACAGGTCTGTATCGAAATGCGTCGTTGAAAAACATCAACAAATAAACGCCACTGGATATTTATTTATTTAATAAGTTTGATAAATCTAATTTGTTTGAAATTATTTTCCTTAAAATTATTAATTATGTCTTCAAGCAAACAACATCAAGAAAAACTGCAAAGGTTTCCACAAAAGACTTGAACATTAAGATTTTGTCACATGTAGCATTGTCCAAGAATGGAAAAGTCTTGATTTTTATACCGCAAAACAAAAATTTTTATCCCAATCAATATAAATAATTTATAATTTTGTCTTAAGTATTTTTCACTTTTTAAAAAGAACTGGAAATATTTTGTAACAATAACTAGAAAATGTATCGAAACTCGTTGTTGAACAACACCAACAAATAAACTCACATACAGGTAAAAGCTGCCAATGGATGTTTATTCATTTAACCAGTCTAACCAAAATAATTTGTTTAAAATTTCTTTCTCTAAAATTATGAATTTTGTCTTAAACAAACAATATCATGGACAAATGCAAAGGTTTCTACAGAAGAATGAAGATTCAGATTGTTAAACATCCAGCATCGTCAAGGAATGGAAAAGTCTTGCTTTTTATACCGCAAAACAAAAATTTTTATCCCAATCAATATAAATAATTTATAATTTTGTCTTAAGTATCTTTCACTTTTTAAAAAGATCTGGAAATATTTTGTAACAATAACTAGAAAAGGATATAGATGTGTATCGAAACTCGTTGTTGAACAACATCAAGAAATAGCACATTCAGGTATAAGATGCCAATGGATGTTTATTCATTTAACCAGTCTAAACAAAATAATTTGTTTAAAGTTTTTTGTCTGAAATTATAAATTTTGTCTTAAACAAACAATATCATGAACAAATGCAAAGGTTTCTACAATAGAACGAAGATTAAGATTTTTAAACATCTAGCATCGTCAAGGAATCGAAAAGTCTGGCTTTTTACACAACAAACAAAAAAATTCTACCATTATTATTATAAATAATTTATAATTTTCTCCTAACTGTCTTTAACTATCTGATAAGTTTCAAGAATTTTTTGTCAATAATAACTTAAAAAGGATAGAGACCTTCATCGAAACATTTTATTAAGCATAAAAAAATAATTGCATATACTGGTAGAAGATACCAATGGATATTTATTAATTTAACCAGTCTAATCAAAATAGTTGTTTGTTAATTATTTCACTTATAAAAAAATTCGTCTTTCAGAAAAAAAATTAATCTAATTATTATAAACTATATGGATTAATTTTCGATTATTATCTCCAAACTAATGCTAAGTATCTAAAAACTATTGTTGTCGGGAAATCCGTGTTCATGATTGGATGGAAATGTTTTTTTTTTTTCGTTTAAAATAAAAAATCTGCAAAATTCAGGTTGATGAGAAATGTAAGTTTATTTAAATAATACATTTAATTATAATAATCAATAGAACCTTGCGTCCAATACTTTCAAATACAAGAAGATAATCTGCTCAGTTCAAGAAACTTAACAAAATAATCAAAGTAATCTAACTTATTTCAGATACATTTTTTCAAATGCAAAATATAAATAATATTCCTAAGCTCTCTAGATTTTTAAAACTTTACGAATTTTTATTTTATATCTATGAGAAAATTAAATTCTAAAAATAAATTTGAAAAACTACACACAATTTCTTTAGAAATTTGTTGGTGATTTTAAAAGGTTTTCCGATCTTTTTCAATTTCCATTTTTTGTTAAAAAGTATCTTTTTCCGTTGAAAATTTAAATATTTGGTTAAATCAATAACTTTTGAAGCAAAGAGACTTAAAAATATCAAAGAACTTTCATAGCATTATTTCCACTCCAATTACAAAATTGCTTCTAGGACTTTATATTTCAGAAAATTTCCAAGCAGTTGGAAAAACGTTCTCCAATGATACATTCTCCGCTTTAATTTCTTTCGCTGCGGGTTACAGTGAAGTGTTCGATGAAGTGGAGTTCTCGAGTTTTCGCACCCGTTAAGGAAAGAAAAATAATTGCGGTGCCCACTGCTGCACGTATTGCTTCTCCACTTTCTTGGCTCTTATTCGACGAGCTGCGGCAGTCGTTGAATTTTAATTGTTCTTCTCACTTCAACCTAAGCGTTGTTCAATAAAATTCGTGAACATACGGTGAAAAAAAAATTACTGGCTGAAAGGAAATGAATTTTTTTTTCTTAGAATCAAGGAGTTTGTTTATTTAAGTTGGGTACATATTGTTTTGAAGAAAAAAACTTTTTTCTCGGTTTAAAGAAATAATCCTCTATTGTTTTTCACGGATTAAATAATATGCGACTTTAAAATTTATGTTTTAGAATCCTAAGGATTAAAGAAAGAGTATCTCACTACTCATCCTATAAGTTTTGAGTGTGAGCATTAGGAAATTTCTTCGTAAATAAAAAAAAATCCAACAAAACCTTGCGTATTTTTTTAGTATCCATCGACGTAACTAGCAATAGCTTTTATATTTCTCAAGAGAATTTTCTAAATTAAAAATTAATATTTGGTACAGAGCGGGAGAAAATGGTTTACTAAAAGATTTTTTAATCCAGTTTACTTTAGAACTTTAGGACCACTTTTTGTGTTGTTTTCCATCGACGTAACATCCAGCAGGGTGACCGCCGTTTCATTTTCTGTCGTCATCTGCCTTTTTTGGAATTCACCCTGAGCTCTTATTAATTTACTAAGCATTTATTTAATTCTTTGGAATGCTTTTGAATTTTTAAAGTTTACTTAAATTCTTCTAAATTTACTGACAGGATTTGAAATTTTTGAAAGCACTTTTTTCAAATTTCTTGGTATTTTCAATATCTTAAAAAAAGTTCTAAAGGTTTGGAAACACTTTACACATTTTAGGTTATTTTAAAAGATTGCAAACAATTTTGAATGCATTCCAGTAATTTGATGGGATTTTTAAGGATTTGAAATATTTGAAAGTACTTTTTTCAAATTCCTTGGAATTTATAAGATCTTTTAAAAAATAAAAGATTTAAAAAGATTTTACACATATAAGATAATTTTAAAAGATTGCAAATTTTGTTTAATGCATTCCAGTAATTAAATGGGATTTTTAAGGATTTGAAATATTTGAATGTATTTTTTTCAAATTTCTTGGCATTTTCAAGATTTTTAAAAAAGTTCTAAAAATTTTAATGGATTTAACACATTTTAGGTTATTTTAAAAGATTACAAAAAAATTTGTAACGCATTCCAGTAATTTTATGGGATTTGAAATATTTGAAAGTACTTTTTTAAATTTCTTGACATTTTTAAGATCTTTAAAAAATTTCTAAAGATTTAAAAATACTTTGCAGATTTTAGGTTATTTTAAAAGATTACAAAAAATTTCAATGCATTCCAGTAATTCAATTGGATTTCCAAGGATTTGAAATATTTGAAAGTACTTTTTTCAAATTGCTTGGTATTTTCAAGATTTTTAAAAAAGTTCTAGAAAATTTTAATGGATTTAACATATGTTAGGTTATTTAAAAAGATTACAAAGAAATTTTTAATGCATTCCAGTCATTTTGTGGAATTTGAAATATTTGAAAGTACTTTTTCAAATTTCTTGGTATTTTCAAGATCTTAAAAAAAATTCAAAAGATTTAAAGAGATTTTATACATTTAAGGTTATTTTAAAAGATTTAAAGTTTTTTTAATGCATTCCAGTAATTTATAGGGTTTACCAAGGAGTTGAAATATTTGCCAGCACTTTTTTCAAATTTCTTGGCATTAAAAATTTTTTAAAAACTTCAAAAAATTTGAAATGATTTTACACATTTTAGGTTATTTTAAATGATTGCACAGAAATTGTTAATGCAGTCCATTGATTTAATGGGATTTTTGAGGATTTGAAATATTTGAAAGTACTTTTTTCAAATTTCATGGAATTTTCAAGATCTTTGAAAAATGTCGACAAATTTGTAAAGACTTTATACATTTTAGGTTATTTTAAAAGATTACAAGTAAATTTTTTATGCAGTCCAGTAATATAATGGAATTTTTATGGATTTTAAATATTTTAAAGTACTTTTTTCAAATTCCTTGGCATTTTTAAGATCTTTTAAAAAATAAAAGATTTAAAAGGATTTTACACATTTTAGGTTATTCTAAAAAATTACAAAGAAATTTTTAATGCATTCCAGTCATTTTATGGGATTTGAAATATTTGAAAGAACTTTTTCATATTTCTTGGCGTTTTCATAGTTTTATAAAATTTCAAAAAATGTGAAAGGATTTTACACATTTTAGGTTATTTTAAAAGATTACAAAGAAATTTATGGTCCACTCCAGTGATTTGATGGGATTTTTATGGATTTGAAATATTTGAAAGTACTTTTTTGAAATTCCTTGGCATTTTTAAGATCTTTAAAATAATTCAAGAGATTTAAAATGATTTTACACATTTTAGGTTATTTTAAAAGGTTGCAAAAAATTTGTAATACATTTCAGTAACCTAATAGAGTTTTTAAGGATTAGAAATATTTGAAAGTACTTTTTCGAATTTCTTGGCATTATCAAGATCTTTAAAAAAAATTCAAAAAATTTGAAATGATTTTACACACTTTTAAGTTATTTTATATGATTACAAACAAATTTTTAATGCATTCCAGTCATTTGATGGGATTTTTAAGGATTTGAAATATTTGAAAGTACTTTTTTCAAATTCCTTGGCACTCTTAAAATCTTTTAAAAAATAAAAGATTGAAACGGATTTCACACATTTTAAGTTATTTTAAAAGATTATACAAAAAATTTCACCGCATTTGAGTCATTTATTGGGATTCTTAAGGATTTGAAATATTTTAAAGTACTTTCTCAAATTTCTTGGAATTTTCAAGATCTTTAAAAAAGCACTAATGATTGGAAAAGAATTTACACATTTAAGGACATTTGAAAATATTGAAAAGCAGTTTTTAATGCAGTCCAGTAATTAAATGGGATTTTCGAAAATTTGAAATATTTGAAAGTACTTTGTCAAATTTCTTGGCGTTTTCAAGATCTTTAAACAATTTAAAAAAATTCGAAAGGATTCTATGCATTTTAGTTTATTTTCAAATATTAAAAAGACATTTTTAATGCATTTCAGTAATTTATTTGGATTTTTAATATTATATTTGAAAGTACTTTTTAAAAAATTTCTTGGCATTTTTAGGATCTTTAGAAAGAGTCAAAAGATTTAAAAGGATTTTACACATTTTAGGTTATTTTTAAAGATTACAAAGAAATTTTCAATCCATTCCAGTCATTTAATGGGATTTGAATTATTTGAAAGTACTTTTTTCAAATTTCTTGACATTTTCATGATCTTCAAAAAAGCTCTAAAGATTTGAAAAGACTTTACACATTTTAAGACATTTAAAAATTTTACAAAGAAATTTTTAATGCATTCCAGTAATTAAATAGGATTTTAACGGATTTGAAATATTTTGAAGTACTTTTTTCAACTTTCTTCGTATCTTTAGGATCTTTAAAAAAATTCAAAAGATTTAAAAAGACTTTACGCATCTGAGGTTATTTTAAAAGATTACAAAGAAGTTTTTATTGCATTTCAGCCATTTTATGGGATTTTTAAGGATTTAAAATATTTGAAAGTACTTTTTTCAAATTTCTTGACATTATCAAGATCTTTGAAATGTTTTAAAGATTTAAAAAGACTTTACACATTTTAGGTTATTTTAAATCATTAAAAAAAATTTTTAATGAATTTCAGTCATTTATTTTGATTTTTAAGGATTTGAAACATTTGAAAGTACTTTTTTAAAAATTTGTTGGCATTTTCAAGATCTTTAAAATATTTTAAAGATTTAAACAGACTTTACAGATTTTAGGTTATTTTAAAGGATTACAAAGAAATGTTTAATACATTCCATTTATTTGATCGGATTTTTAAGGATTTGAAATATTTCAAAGTACTTTTTTCAAATTTCTTGGCATTTTCTAAATTTTTAAAACTTCATAAAATTTGAAAGGATTTTACACATTTTAAGTTATTTTAAAGGATTACAAAGAAATTTTTAATGAAGTCCATTAATTTAGTGGGATCTCTAAGGATTTAAAAAATGTTTAAATCACTTGAAATCCCTTGAAGTTATTAAAATCAATTTAAAATTCCCTAGAAACTTTTAAAATACCCAAAAATATTTTAAAAAGGTTGAAATCTTTTGAAACTTACTAAACATTTTTTACAGATCTTGAAAATTCCTTGGAATTTTTTACAAATGCTCTTAAGTCCTGAAATCCTTTGAAATCCCTTTAAATGATTGAAATCCGTTCAAAGTTCCGTAAAAAACTTTAAAGTACCCAACATTATTTTAAATCCTGTGAAATATTTTTAAACGTTTTAAAACTTTTTAGATTATTTGAAAATTCCTTGAAATTTTTTTAAATGCCCTAAAATCTTTAGAACCTTTTTACAATACATTCAAATGATTAAAAAATAAGAAAAATTCGCAAGAATTTTTAGAATTGCCATAAAATTTTTGTAATCTTCTGAAATACCGTTAACTTATTGAAATCTTTTGAAAATTCCATAGACATATTTTTAAATATACAAAAAATTTCGAATTCATTGAAAGTTTTTGTAATTATTTACGAAAATTGAAAATGCTTTGAAATTTTTAAAAGTGCACTAAAATCTTTAAAATTTCTTTGCAATGCATTGAAATAATTAAAATCTATCAAAAATTCCTTGGAATCCTAAAGAATGTCCTAAACATTTTGAATGCCTTTGAAATCGCTTTAAGTTATTTAAATATTTTTGTAATTTCTCATAAACTTTTTCAATGCCCGAAAATATTTAAAATATGTGAAATCCTTTGAAATTCGTTAAAACTCTTTAGGGCACTTAAAAATTCTTTGGATTTTTTAAAAATGCTCTTAAGTGCTGAAGTCCTTTGAATGTTTTTGAATTCATTCAAAATATTTGTAAATATTTTAAATAATTTGAAATCTTTTGAAACCCGTTAAAACTCTTTACAGTACTTAAAAATATTTTTAATCCTTTGTAAAATTTTAAAACGTCTTGAAGCTTTTTAGAGTATTTGAAAATTCCTTGAAACTTTTTAAAATGCTCTAAAAACTTTTAAAACTCTTTACAATACATTCAAATGATTAAAATATAAGAAAAATTCATTGAAATTTTTATAATTGCCATAAACTTTTTTAATCTTTTGAAATTCCTTCAACTTTTTGAAATATTTTTGAAATTGCACAGAAAATTCTTTAAAATTGTTAAAAATTCTTCAAAATTCTTTAAAATTCCTTTGCAATCCATTCAGATAATTAAAATGTTTTAAAAGTTCCTTGGAATCCTAAAGAATGTCCTAAGAATTTTTAAATACTTTGAAATCCCTTTAAGTTATTTAAATACTTTTGAAATTTCTTATAAATTTGGTAAATATCTGAAAAATTTTAAAATATTTGCAATCTTTTAAAACCCGTTAAAAATCTTTAGAGCTCTAGACAATTCCTTGGATTTCTTAGAAATGCTCTAAAGACCTGAAATCCTTTGAAGTTCCTTTAAATGGCCGAAATTTATTCAAACTTCCTTTAAAAACTTTAAAGTACTCAAAAATATTTAAAATCCTTTGAAATGTGTGAAAACGTTTTGAAACTGTTTAGATTATTTGAAAAATCCTTGAAATTTTTTTAAAATGCGCTAAAATCTTCAAAACTTCTTTACAATACAATCAAATGATTAAAATATAAGAAAAATTAACGGGAATTTTTAGAATTGCCATAAACTTGTTGTAATCTTTTGAAATACTTTTAACTTATTGAAATATTTTTGAAATTCCATAGACAATTTTTGAATATCCGAAAAAATTCGAATTCTTTGAAATTTTTAGTAATTTTTTAAGGAAATTGAAAAATCTTTGAAATTGTTAAAAGTGCCGCAGAAATCTTTAAAATTCCTGTGCAATCCATTCAAATAAATAAAATCTATCAAAAATTCCTTCGAATCCTAAAGAATGCCCTAAGCATTTTTTCTCATAAACTTTTCACATAAACGTAAATATTTTAAATCATTTAAAATCATTTGAAATCCGTTAAAACTCTTTAGAGCTCTTGAAAATACCTTGGATATTTTAAAAATGCTCTAAAGTCCTGAAATCCTTTGAATCCTTTGAATCCCTTCGAAATATTCGTAAATATTTTAAATAATTTAAAATCTTTTGATACCCGTTAAAACTTTTTACAGCTCTTAAAAATTCCTTGGATTTTTTACAAATGCTCTAAAGTCCCAAAAGCCTTAAAAGTCCCTTTAAATGACCAAAATCTATTTAAACTTCCGTAAAAAAACTTTTAAGTACTTAAAAATATTTTAAATCCTTTGAAAAATTTGAAAACGTGTTAAAACTTTTTAGAGTATTTGAAAATTCCTTGAAACTTTTTAAAATGCTCTAAAATCTTAAACATTACTTTGCAAACCATTCAAATAATTAAAAACTATCAAAAATTCCTTGGAATCCTAAAGAATGTTCTAAGAATTTTTAAATCCTTTAAAATCGGTTTAAGTTATTTAAATAAATTTGAAATTTCTTATAAATTTTTTAAATACCTGAAACATTTTAAATCATTTGAAATCTTTTAAAACTCGTTAAAACTGTTTAAAGCTCTTGAAAATTCCTTGGATTTTTTTAAAATGCTCTAAAGTCCTCAAATCCTTTGAAATCCCTTTAACTGATTAAAATATATTCAAAGTTTCGTAAAAACCTTTAAAGTGCCCAAAAATATTTTAAATCCTTTAAAATATTTTAAAACGTTTTAAAACTGCTTAGATTATTTGAAAATTTCTTGAAATTTTTTGAAATACCCTAAAATCTTAAAAACTTCTTTACAATACATTCAAATGATTAAAATTTAAGAAAATTTAATGGGAAGATTTTATAATTGCCATAAACTTTTTGTAATCTTTTGAAATATCGTTAACTTATTCAAATCTTTTTGAAATTCCATAGGGAATTTTTAAATAAAGGAAAAATTCCGAATGCTTTAAAATTTTTTGTAATTATTTAAGGCATTTAAAAATTTTTTGAAATTGATAAAAGTTTCCCAAAAATCTTAAAAATTACTTTGCAATCCATTTAAATAATTAAAATGTGTCAAAAAATCCTTGAAATCATAAAGAATGTCCTAAGCATTTTTAAATCCTTTGAAATCGGTTCAAGTTATTTAAATATATTTAAAATTTCTTATAAATTTTTTAAATACCCGAAATATTTTAAATTATTTAAATCTTTTAAAACCCGTTAAAACACTTTAGAGCTCTTGAAAATGCCTTGGATTTTTTTTAAATGCTCTAAAGTCCTAAAATCCTTTAAAGTTCCTTTAAATGGCCGAAATTTATTCAAACTTCCTTAAAAAAAACTTTTAAGTACCTAAAAACATTTTTAATTCTTTGAAAAATTTTAAAACGTGTTGAAATTTTTTTAGAGTAT
Organism: Druon quercuslanigerum; assembly: GCA_010014905.2. Classification (NCBI taxonomy): domain Eukaryota; kingdom Metazoa; phylum Arthropoda; class Insecta; order Hymenoptera; family Cynipidae; genus Druon; species Druon quercuslanigerum. The sequence goes on from JAAAKG020068623.1 coordinate 11,382, forward strand.
TTGAAAATTCCTTGAAACTTTTTAAAATACTCTAAAATCTTTAAAACTTCTCTTAAATGCATTCAAATGATTGAAATATAAGAAAAATTCACGAGAATTTTTAGAATTGCCATAAACTTTTTGTAATCTTTTAAAAAACCTTTAACTTATTGAAATCTTTTTGAAATTCCATGGAGAATTTTTAAATATTCAAAAAATTTTGAATTCATTGACATTTTTTGTAATTATTTAGGGAAATTTAAAATTCTTTGAAATTGTTAAAAGTGCTCTTAAATCTTTAAAATTTCTTTGCAATGCATTTAAATAATTAAAATCTTTTAAAAAATCCTTGGAATCCTGAAGAATGTCCCAAGCATTTTTAAATCCTACGAAATCGAAGTTATTTAAATATTTTTCAAATTTCTCATAAACTTGTTAAATATCCGAAAATATTTTAAATCATTTGAAATATTTTAAAACACGTTAAAACTCTTCAAAGCATTTAAAAACTCCTTGGATTTTTTAAAAATGCTCTAAAGTCCTGAAATCCTTTGAATCCTTTGAATTCATTCAAATCTTTAAAATAGCCATACACTTTTTGTAATCTTTTAAATTACCTTTAACTTATTGAAATCTTTTTGAAATTCCATAGACAATTTTTAAATATCCAAAAAATTTTGAATTCTTTGACATTTTTTGTAATTATTTAGGGAAATTTAAAATTCTTTGAAATTGTTAAAAGTGCCCTAAAATTTTTAAAATTTCTTTGCGATCTATTCAAGTAATTAAAATCTATCAAAAATTCCTTGGAATCCTGAAGAATGTCCTATACATTTTCAAATCCTTTGAAATCGATTTATATATTTGAAATTTCTTATAATTGTTTAAATACGTGAAAAGTTGTAAAATATTTGAAATCTTTTAAAACCCGTTAAAACTCTTTAGAGTACTTGAAAATTCCTTTGATTTTTTAAAAATGCTCTAAATTCCTGGAATCCTTTGAATCCTTTGAATTCATTCGAATCGTTAAAACTGCCATAAACTTTTTGTAATTTTTTGAAATACCCTTAACTTATTGGAATCTTTTTGGAACTCCATTAAAAATTTAAGGTAATTATTTGAGGAAATTGAAAATTCTTTGAAATTGTTAAAAGTGCCCTAAAATCTTTCAAATTCCTTTGCAATCCATTCAAATAATTAAAATCTATAAAAAATTCTTTGGAAACCGCTTTAAGTTATTTAAATGTGTTTGAAATTTCTAATACATTTTTTAAATACTCGAAAATATTTTAAATTATTTAAATCTTTTGAAACCCCTTAAAACTTTCAAAAGCTCTTAAAAATTTCATGGGTTTTTTAAAAATGCTCAAAATTCCTTATAAGGACCTTATGGAAACCTATTTGAAATTCCCTAAGAACTTTACAAATATCCAAAAATATTTAAAAGTCCTTGGATTCTCTTGACATTATTAAAATCGATTAAAAATTCCGTATTTATTTTCAAATAATCGAGTCGAATCTTTTGAAGATGTTTGCTAAAAAAGTGTTTCCAAAAAAATTGAGCATCACCAATCTGTCAGAAACACATCACATGGCCAAGATTGATGTCAATTTACAAACCATTCAAACAGATGGTTTGTAAATGGCTTTCAAAATTCAAAATTTACATCTAATTATTAATCCCTGTAAATTTAAATAGTAACTAAAAACAAAAAAATAAAAAATAAAAATGTCAGCCTTAATTGTATCACATGATCTTCACATAATGATGATGGAACTTTCCGTCGAAAAAGTGAGTCACACCTTGATGGTATTGAAACCTCTCTTATAGCCTCTTTCTTTTAACCTTCCTTTTTATAAAAAAGCTATAATCTTCTTTGAGTTTTTCAAACAAACCTTGACTAAGGAAATTAATTAAAAAATAAGAAAAAAATTTTTCCCTTGTAGCTTTACGTGCCGAGAACAAGTGTTTTTGATAGCGCTTTAATGAAAAAGACGACGGTCATGTTCCGGATGTTGGACAACGAGTGGACAACATTGCACCCACATCGTAGTGATTATCGGCCATATCGAGGATCGAATTATGAAAGTGAACCTTTTTATGGTGGAAAATCGATCGTATTTTCAATCCCGGAAGCGAGCTTGCAGAAAAGGATGACAAATGTCGACCTGCAGATGCACATAAGCAAAGCCGTTTCCAGATACTTCGAGATGCATCCTTCGCAGAATGTAGGTTTCGTGATCGTTAAGCTTGACAAGTTGTTCAATGGTATCATAAAGGAATTGAGGGAGCGAAAAGAGCTGGCTCCCTATCTGAATTTTCATGAACGAGAACCTATTTCCAGGTAAAATTTCAAAATATTCGTAAAAAAATATTGTCAGAATTATTCAGAAGATGTTTTTGATGCTGTTGGTGTCCTGTCCCAATTTATTAAACCCATAGTTGGTAATAGTATAACAAACAAATTCCGACCTTTTTTAATTAATTTATTACCTACTCAAGATTAATTAACATCAGCTAATTACAAATTATTTGTAAAAATTAGAGGATTCGAGGAAGAAGTGATGTCAAACTTGTGAATGGAGTTTTTGAGAAGTCTGTCGAATTTAAGAAATGATTCTAAAGCTCTTTGTGGAAATATAAAACAAATTGTTTAGGAGGATTTTCGATAAATAATATAAAAATAATAAAATTAAATAAAAAAAGAAAGGTGTTTTTAAAAATATTTATTTCTTCCGAAAAAAAATTATGTTGTATGAACCAGAAACGACGATACTTAGTAGTCCCTCATTGGTCTTGATAGCTTCCTTATTTTCAACTGGACAAACAAATATCAAAGAGATTATCTTAAATTATCACCGCGCATTGAACAATTAAATTATATTTTAAATAATTTAATGTTTATCGATGTTTTTAGCAATAATATGATTTTTTTATCCATGAATTCCAAAACACCAATCTTTTTTAGAGATCAATAGATTCGTCTAGAAGATATCCATCTTAAAGAAAGAATTATGCATTGACAAATAATTACAAAATTATAATATGGCGAAAAACATCCAAAAGGTTAATTTTTTATAAAATATTTAAGGTGTTGTTGGTTTTAGTTAAAATTTATACATAATTTTTTTTTAATGAAACCATATTGTCGAGAGGACCTTGAATTTTAAAAATTTTAATTTTTTGACTACCCTAGTGCAAAGTATTATTTTAGAAAAAGTTAAATTTTTTATTTAATATCAATACCAGTGGCTTTTTGTCTTCTTATTTTTTGAATTATTAATAATTGTTAATTATTTACAAAAATGTCCAGAAACTTACATATTTCGACCTTTTTTTTACACAAAAAGTCTAATTTTTTAAGGAATCCACTGAAAATGTCTTACCAATAGCTTTTTTTCTATATTTTTCAAATTAAGAAAAAATGTTGATTATCTAAAGAACTGTTGTAACAAAAACAACAAATTTTGATTCCTTAAACAGTTTCTATAAATAAATAAATGGTTCTTTCTGACCATTTTTTCTTTTTGTTCATATAAATTTTTTAGATAATTAATACTTAATTCAAAAGAATAATGTGTCACTGCAAAAGAGGTAAAATTATGCATTTATTTATAGGATTTGTTTAAATATTAAAAATTTGCAGGAAGATTGAAAAATATGATAATAAAAATTCTTTGGTACGACATTTAGAGATGATTTTCATAAAAAATGAGATTATTCATAGAAAAAAATCAAAATCGACACTTGTTTATTAAAATTATCTGAAAAAATGATTTTTTTTTATAAAAGTTGTAATTTATGACAACAAAAAATCATTGAAATGAGAAGATTACTATATGCGACAAAAAAATCTGCCTATTTTTTCATATATTCAAACTGTATATTTGTTTACAAATATTGTGTAAAAATTGCAAATGAGCAGTTTTTTAACTTATCATAATCGCACATCGATTTTATTTATTTATAATAGAAAATTTATAAATTTCAACAACTAATCAATATAAATCACGTAAAAATGACACTTGCTCATTAATTTGTTCATAACATTAAAGACAAGTTTTTTCCTATTTCAAAAAATTATTAATTGCTCAAGTTTCACTGAAATTAAGCAAGTTTGGGACAGTTGCACACTCAGAAAGTTATAAAAAATATAACATTCAACTATTTTTAAAAAAAAATATCTGCTTTATTTATAATAAAAAATAAACAGTTATAGGAATAAAATTTTAATTTTTTTATAGGAATGAAGTTCTAATTTTTAATAGATATGAAATTCAGCAACTTTGGGACAGTTGTACACTCAAAATTTATAAAAAACATAACATTGAACTTTCTTTAAAAAAGAAATTTTTGTTTTTTAAATACGAAATAAACAGTTGCAGGAATGAAATTTTAATTTTAAATAGATACGAAATTCAGCAACATTGGGACAGTTGTACTCTTAAAAAGTTCTAAAAAATATAAAATTCAACTTTCTTTAAATAAAAATTTTTGCTTTATTTAAAATAAAGATAAACAGTTATAGAAACGAAATTTTAATTTTTAGTAGATATGAAATTCAGCAACATTGGGACAGTTGTACTCTTCAAAACTTATAAAAAACATAAAAATTAGCTTTTTTAAACATAAATGTTTGCTTTATTTACAATAAAGAATAAACATTTATAGGAATGAAATTTTCTTTTTTTTATAGGACTGAAATGTTAATTTTTAATAGATATGAACTTCAGCAATTTTGGGACAGTTTTACACTTAAAATTTATAAAAACATAACATGAACTTTTTTTAAAAAATAAATTTTTGTTCTTTTTAAATAAAAAATAAACAGTTATAGGAATGAAATTATAATATTTAATAGATATGAAATTCAGCAACATTGGGACAGTTGTACACTTAAAACGTTATAAAAAACATAAAATTGAACTTTTTTTAAAATAAAAATGTTTGCTTTATTTAAAACAAAAAATAAACAGTTATAGGAATAAAATTTTAATTTTTTGATAGGAATAAAATGTTAATTTTTAATAGATATGAAATTCAGCAACATTGGGACAGTTTTACACTAACAAGTTATAAAAAACATAACATTAAATTTTTTTTTAAACAAAAATGTTTGCTTTATTTACAATAAAAAATAAACAGGTATAGGAATTAAATTTTAATTTTTTTATAGGAATGAAATGTTAATTTTTAATAGATATGAACTTCAGCAATTTTTGGGACAGTTTTACACTGAAAATTTATAAAAACATAACTTTGAACTTTTTTTAAAAAATAAATTTTTGTTGTTTGTAAATAAAAAATAAACAGTGATAGGAATGAAATTTTAATTTTTAATGGGTATGAAATTCAGCAACATCGGGACAGTTGTACTATTAAAAAGTTATAAAAAACATAAAATTTAAGATTTTAAAAATAAAAATGCTTGCTTTATTTACAATAAAAAAACCAATGATAGGAATCTAGTTTTATTTTTTTATAGCAATGAACTTTTAATTTTTAATAGATATGAAATTCAGCAACTTTGGGAAGCTTTTACTTTTATAAAATTAGAAAAAACATAACATTAAACTTTTTTTAAATAAAAATGTTTGTTTTATTTAAAATAAAAAATAAAAATTTATAGGAATCAAATTTTTATTTTTTGTAGGAATAAAATTTTAATTTTTTTATAGGAATGAAATTTTAATTTTTTTATAGGAATGAAATTTTAAATTTTAATAAATATGAAATTCAGCAATTTCTGAACAGTTATACACTTAAAATTTATGAAAAACATAACATTAAATTTGAAAAAAATGTTTGCTTTGCTTAAAATAAAGATAAATAGTTATAGAAACGAAATTTTAATTTTTAATAGACATGAAATTCAGCAACATTGGGACAGTTGTACACTTAAAGCTTATAAAAAATATAGCATGGAACTTTTTTTAAATAAAAATGTTTGCTGTATTTAAAATAAAAAATAAACAGTTATAGGAATCAAATTTTAATTTTTTTATAGAAATTAAATTTCAATTTTTTTATAGGAATGAAATTTTAATTTTTAATATATATCAAATTCAGCAACTTTT
>JAAAKG020068634.1:0-17438 GCA_010014905.2 Druon quercuslanigerum
GGTGCCATCTAAAACTAGGACATTAACTACAAAAGTATAAGTGGTCATTGCCTTCCATGCGAGTCGACCCAGCCTGACCGAGTGAGCCACGCCTACACTGAGAGGGAAATGGTATAATGGAATAATAATAGTAACATTTGAAAGATGTCTGGATAACAATTAGAAAAATGTTTCTGGAAATTGACAGCTGATTACATTAAAAATCGATACTAATTCATTATTTATGTTAATTTAAATTTAGAAAGAAGAGAAATTTTTTTTTCAAGCTGACATTTAAAATTCAGAAAAATTTACTATTTCAAAACAAGAAATTTACAGTACTACTCGAAATCAATCATGAGTCCATTTTTATTGTCGTAGCAGTTATTCTCGTTAAAATATTGAGTGAGTCATCATTTAAAAAAGAATTTTATTTAAATAATTTTAATTTTAGTTAACCTAACTTTTTTCATCCTGATGAAAGTGGAAGAATAAAATTTATTAAAAATAATAGAAGGGAAGTCAATAATTTTTAATTTAGGATTTTAATCAACATTTTTTAAATAAAAATGATTAAGGATATTTATTATTGAAATCGATGAAAAATAATTATTAATAATTTAAAATAATTTAAAATATTTATAAATTTAAATAATATTTAATTCTATTTACACTTTTGCACTTTATCAAATTTAATAGAACGAAGTGTGATTAAAATGTGTAATTGAAATTACTTACCACTTGTTTTTAAACAATTATTATTTTAAAGATTTCTATTAATCTCCAATTGATTCCTTTTAAAACATGTAATGATTATTAATCGATTTCAATAGTTATTCTGATTTCCTCACATGTTTTTAGTAAAGCAATTTAAATTTAAATTTAACTTCAATTTAAATTCAATTTAACTCGAAGTAAAAAAATTAAATTTCATTAATTTATTAAGTTTTAATCGTATAATCAAAATAATTGAGAACTATAGAAATCGATTATTGTCAATTTCACTAAATATAATTAATTCTGATCTCTTTAATTGTTTTCAATAAATATAGTAAAATAATTGAAAAATGATAAAAACTAATTTAATGTAACTCGCGCAGAAAAAAAATTAACTTTCATTCATTTATTAAGTCTTAATCGTAGAAATAAAATTTGTTATCACGATAAAAGTCAAATGGGTTTAATTGCGCTAAATATAATTAATTCTGATTTCTTCAATTATTTTTAATAAGTCAATTAAAAAAACTTAAAAATGATAAGATATGATTCAATGTAACTCGTTACAAAAAACTTGAATTTCAGTAATTTATTAAGTCTAAGTCATAAAATTAAAATTACTTAAAACTATAGAAGTCTATTGTGTGAAATTGCGTAAAATATAATTCATTCTGATTACTTGAATTGTTTCCAATGAAGCAATTAAATGATAAGAATTGATTTAAAGTAACTCGTGACAAAAAAAATCAATATAATTAATTTATTAAGCCTTAATCATAGAATTAAAATTATTTAAAACTATAGAAGTCGATTGGGTTCAACTGGAAAAAAAACATAATCAATTCTAATTCTTTCCATTGTTTTCAATAAAGCAATTAAAATGATTGAAAAATTATAAGAATTGATTTAATTTAATTCTAGGCAAAAGATTAAATTTCATTAATTAATTATGTTTGAATCATATAATTAAAATGATTTTAAATTATAGAAATAGATTGGGTTCAATTGCGCAAAATATAATTAATTCAGATTTTTTAATTGTTTTTAATAACACAATTACAATAATTGAAAAGTGATAAAAATTGATTCAATATCATTGCTGGGAACATATATTCAATTTCATTCATAATACAATATTATTTAAAGCTATAGAAATAAATTGGTTTAAATTGCGTAAAATGTAATTGATTTTCATTCCATCAATTAGTTTCTATAATGTGAGTAAAGTTATTGAAAAGTAATAGAATTTTATTGGATTTATTTATAGAAAATTTATTGAATTTCATTCATTTTTTTCATTTTTAAAATATAATTAAACTTTATTCAAAATTATTTATCTGAAGATAGTTGAGATATGAATAACTAATAAGCTATCCAATATTTATTAAAAATGCTTTAAAACTATAAGAATTAAATTATTTTCAATAAGTTTTAATTATTCACTTTCAGCAGGGAAAGGAGATTTCCCCAGTTTTCCTTCAAATATTCACTTATTCTTCAAAATTAAACGAAGATTCACCCATTTTAAATAAACTAAAAACCTAAAAATTAACGATAATATTAGCGGCGTAAATGATTTAATTTACAATAAATTGAAATCAAAATCCACTTATTCACAAACAGGGTAGCGCTATGGCAATACTTATGGGCCAAAAAATTAATTAAATGAATGGCGAAAATAAAAATTTGATTTATTTTAATTGTAGAAGCACGTTTTTTGCATATATTTATCACGATAAAATATTTTTTAGTACATTAAATATTTATTAAATTAATAAGTACTACTGGAAAATAAAAAAATAAACATAATTTTAATGATTAAATACGAATACACTTTTCACAGAACCCATCATTAATCAACAAAGGGAACATTATATTTTTAGTATTGACATATGTGAATATGTTACAGTGTAAAAAATGTGAATTTCAATTATATTTGATTTTTATGCGAATTTATACTGTTTCTTTAAATTAATACCTAATTGAAATAAAATTTAAAAAATTATGTTTTTTAAAGCATATAATAATTTGATTTATTTATTTATGAAACCAGTAAAAATTTGAAGCGTTTATAAAAATTATTCCTGTTATGAAAATTATGTACAGAATTCCTGAAAATAAAATGTTTTCAACCACCATAAAATGTTCCTGTTGCAATTTGATAAAAGATACAAATTTTCTTTAAAAAAAAAAAAAGAAAAAATTTATTTTTTTGGACAAGAATAAAAAAGAGAAAAGAAAAATGAGATTATTGGACTATTATTAATTATTAGACGTTAAATAGGATTTTCTAATCGATTTTAATCTCATTTAAATTTTTTAATTTTTATTCACGAAAATATCTATTGTTACAAATATCTATTTCTAATATTTGTAAAATTTGTAATATTTCAAGCGAATCATATTGTAAAGAAAAGGAATTAAAGAATAAATGAATAATAATAAAGTCGTAGGATAAAAAATTTATTTGTGAGTATTATTGAATTTGAAGTAAATTGAAAATGAATAAAAATACATGATTATAAACGAATAAACACTACCATTCAGAACATGGTATTTACATAAAATTTACAAAAATTATTTACATTTACTTAAATTTGCTAAGGCCCGAAGCATTCGTGACAAATTTTGAAGCAACAGAATTGAAACAAAAAATTTTTATTTAACAAAAATGTTGAATATTTTCTTTGTCTAACTTTTCAGTGATACAATTTGTTTCAAGATTTTCAAATTCACTAAAACAAGTCATAAATAAATGTAAGAACTCACTGAAAACGATTTTACATTTCGAAATGATTAGCTGTTTTAAACCCATAGGTATTTTATAAAAGATGACACGTAATAATCAGTGATTGCAATAAGTTAAGAATAGCTGTTATTTGCCAATTATTTAAACGATTTATATAAGAAAAAGCATATTTTAAATATTTTTAAAAGAATATGCTTTGTTTTCTCTTGCGGAATCCAAAAAAACTTTCGTTCGAAAAAGTCTTAGCTGCAATATTTTTTATAAAAACAAAAATGGTTAATTATATAAACCATTTTTTTTAAATGCACTTTTTGACCATTTTTTCATGAATAAGCTTAATTTTGTTGTGGACTCGACTAGAAATGTTTTGCTAAGGACTTTTTGCTATAATATTCTTTTATAATGACAAAAAGTGTTGCTTACAAAAAGTGCTACAATTTTCATAAAAAATACTCATTTTTACAGTTTTTTATAAATAGATCTCATTCTTGCGAAATAATCTTTACATGTCTTGACAAAAACTATTTTCTGGTGTATTTTTTATAATAACAAAGATTGTTAATCATAAAAACAATTGATGAAAAAAGGCACATTTAAAAATTTTTTTTTCATTAATTGGCTTAGTTTTTTTGCGGAATTATCTTGAAAGGTCTTACCAAAGACTCCTTGATGTTATACTTTTTAAGCTGATAGAAGCTTTTAATTTCTTAAACAAAAATTTAGATTATTTGTTAAAAAATTGTGAAAATGTGCAATTGGTTTTAAAAATTGTTTAAATAATTAGCAAAAAGCAGCTTTCTTAACTTATTGTAATCAAATGTCTATAGATATAAAATAGCTAATCATTTCGAATCACGAAAATATGACTTATGTTCATTAGTTTGTTTATAACATTCTAAAAAAATTTGTAATGCTTCAGCCCACTGAAAATTATATTTAGGTATTTATTACGTTGATTTGTGAAGTGTTCTAATTAATTTAAAATATTGATTGAAACGTTAGACAAAAAAAGTTCATAATTTGTTGTTAAGTAACAAATTTTTGTTCATACAGATTGAAATATTCACATTTATTCGTGATGCTTGAAAGATTTACGGTCTCAAAAAAATTTTAATCCATCATGAATTGTACTATTGTGCGATTTCTGTCCAAAAAATGGTATACAAAAACAGTACACTTGCATTTATTACAGCTGGTGATCTAAAATAAAACCTTCACAAATTTGCAGTCTAAAATAATTAAAATTTAATTCTAAAAAAAACAAAAATCGAAAAAATCCCCTTTTATAACTAAAAAAAAATTACATTTTTAAACTTTCCCGCGTATTTGAATGATTGTCGACCTAAAAATACAGCGAGCGCCGCAATTTGACCTTAGTCAACATTTCCATCCTATTCATAAGGCAAACACACACAGGGCTTCAGCGGTCTAGCGCCAGATGGCGTCGACCACCGTTTTGTAATCTCAAACTGTAAAGTGTGGACGTGAGAATTGTGAAAAATGTGTTTCTTGTGGGAAATTATTCTAATATTTATAAAAGTAAGTGATTTTATGTAAAATAACCTCTTCGCCTATCTTGGATTACGAAACAGAAAATTTAAAATCGTCTTTTTAAGCAGCTCCAGATTGCACAAAAAGACTGCAGAATACATCTAAATTCGACGTCACGAACTTTTCGACATATATTCAAAAAACATTTGAACTTATACTTGAAGAATTTTTCACATAAGCATGTTAGTAACAATTTTTCAGAACACATGTTATTGGCGCAAAAATGTCCTAAGATCCCAGCGCCCATATTCATAAAAAACATTTTTATTCCTAAATTGTTTTAAAATAAGAGATACGTAAAAACTAATAGCGACAATCGATTCAACAATTAAAAATCTTTTTTTTAATATCTATTAATTCTTGTTCTATTAGTTTTACAGTAATTTTATTTAAAAAACAGTTTTTTTAGTTTTTATAAATTATTAAGATTTTAATTAGAAAAATACAATTTGATTTAATTTTAACAATTTTCTAAAATTATAATTATTTTAACATTAAAATTTTTAATAACTTTGACATGTTTTTTTATTACTTACATGATTTTACTAAAATCATTCCTACTGTATGTAGCTTTCTTAATTTTAAATAATTTATCAGGGTACTATACTATAGTAAACTATACTATAGATTAAGAAAAAATTTAACTTTCTTAGTTAAAACTCAAACACCAGTAGAAAGTATTTTTTTTAAATATTAAATAACGTTGCTACTAATGTCATTAATACAATTTTTAATAAGTCGGATATAGAGGGTAGAAAGTAATCAATTAAAAATTGATTTTTATACGCCTGGGAATTTATTATTACCAACATGAAGAATAAAACTTAAGTAAAGGGACTTTAAATGAATTTTTTTCTGGAATCTAGTATCAATATCATCATTAATAATTCTTTCTAGCTGCTTCTGCACTTATTGATTTTGTGACAGTGATTTAAGTGGCAAAAGTTGACATTGATGTACATCAATATTTTACTTGGAACTTCAGACTTGTAGTGACGAAAGAAAAAAAAATGCGATAAAAATTTTGTTTAGTAGTAAGAATGCAGTAATGCTAAGTGCCTTCAAATCTCTGGATTTTTATCTTAGAACTGAAAATATTAACAATTTAAAAATAGATTCATAAACAAATTTGACGTATTTTAATTTTTCATTGTTTAAAAAAAAAATTTGCCTAAATCTCTATAATATTTGACCTAATTGAGGCATTTTTAATTTCTTTCCAGATTCTGGTAGAATTTATCATCTTTCTTCGAAATCGGCTCGAAATTATTAGAATATTTTTTAAGTTTACAAACTATTGGTGCTTTGTCTGTTAATTTAAAAAATCGAAAAAAACTCAATCTCACATAATAGCTTTTACAACAAGGAGATTTTTATCAGGAAATCGAATTTTCATATTTTTCTTACAAATAGCACAAGATAGGGGAAAATGTCGCAGAAATAGTTTCAAAATTTTAAACAGTTCTACAAAAAGTTCTATTAAATAATTTATGTTATTATTTACGACAAAACTAAATAACAACACAATTTTCATGAATAAAAAAATTTTATTGACCCCAAACATGTTTTAGCCCGCAAAAAAACATACAGGATGTGTTATTTATATAACTAATTTGTCTTTAAATATTTAAGAAACAAAACTTATTTGGCCCGCACAAAGCTTACAAGATTTTTTCTTTATGAAACTACAAATTCAACAAAAAATTGGCAAAAAATTAGTGTGGGTTTTTTGAAAAAATCTACTTTTATTATTAATATAAAACGCGCCGCTCTTTTTAAATAAGTAAAAAATTATGGACATGTAAAGACATTTTTTTACTTTTTTAAAAAATAAAGCAGAAAATTGAAATATTACCAACAAAACATTAAAACTAAAAGGAATTAAGCTTGAATAATTTTTAAATAAAACTTAAAATTCTATCACTTTTAAAACGAAGGGTTTAAAATTGTCAATTTTTGTTTTGAATCAATGAATCTTAAAATTAAATGATTTTAGATTATTGAAACGCTATTATTTTGAGTTAACAGGATTTACGATTCAATATGGAATTGAAAACTAAATTAAATGTTTTAAAGTCAAAGTCTCGGAAATTCTATAAATAAAAATTGTCATGACGTTCTAAAATAACAATTTAAAATTAAAATTGAACAAAGAAATTATTATAAGATTGAAATATAATTCCGCCATTATTTGCGCCTTTCAAAATAAAAATTGTAAATTAAAAAGCTTAAAAATTGTATTATTCTAAAAAAATATTAGAAATATAACTTGACTTTGAAAGGGAAACATAAAAAATAAAAAAAATTCTAGCACAAAAATATTTTCAATCAAAAGAATCCAAACTTCATTTTAAACTGAAAACATGTTTAGTCAACAAGAAGTGTGATATTTAAATTTTTTATATTTAGGCTTATAAAAAGATTTAATTTTTATAAGTAAATTCAAATAATTTAAAATTAAACTATTCTGATTAAAACATTAAAATTATAGAAAAAATGGAAGTTAAAGGGTTCAACTTGAAAATTAGGAATTCCAAAATTGGTTTAATGCTGATCTATTTTTATTTAAACATGACATTTTTTTACGATTTAATTACATAAATTTTAATTTGTTAACCCTTCTGTTAAATTTATTTTCTATTCTTGAAATTTTCAAATCAAATGTTTTGCAATTTTAATTGTTTCAACTCTTTTAAATTTTGAACTACAAATAGTTTTTTTTCAGGTGAGTTTAAAATGTTAAATATTTTTTAACATTTTGAAATAAAAAAAAACATGAATGTTTAATGCCTCGTTCTAAAATCTTCTAGTTTGTCAGACATGAATTAAAGAAATTATTTTCTTAATTTTCATACGTTTTGTATTTATTATGGAGGCATTTAATGCAAAATTGTTTATTTAATAAGTTTAAGTTTAAGTTGAAAATGGGACAATTATCAAGTCTATTAATTAGACATTCTAGAATTTCAAAGAATATTTAAATTTAAAATTATTAAATTTTTGACTGATTATATTAGGGTTTTCCATATAAAATTTTAAAATTTTTAAAGATTTAATAGTAAAACTGCCCTGTCATTTTTAATTTTTTAATTTGAAACTATAATATTACTTGAAAGCTTCAAAAGTCGGTTTCATTGAGAACAACTACACATGCAACACTATAATTTCCAATTGAAATTATAAAAAATTAAAAAATCATAAATACATAAATAATAATTATCATATTATGTTATTTCTGTAAAAAAATCACTGTTATTTTCACCACATAAAATATAAGAATGTTAAATATTGTGAAAAACTGAAGCATTTTTAAATTAGGATCTTGTATTAAGTGGTTAAAAATAGTTATTATTTTTATTTTTATTATTTATTATTTTTTTTTAGTTTTAAATAAATGTAAATAACAATTTTGTAAATTCAACAATATGATTGAATCGTATATTTTTTTATTCTTGATAATTCGTCTTTTGGTAAACAATGCTTCTATTTGGGTAGCAAAATCGTCTTTTAAAAAACTGTTAAAAAACTGTTAAAAAACTGTCTTTTAAAAAAACCGTATTTTGTCTTTTGTTCAAAATTCATTTTTGTAGGTTGAAAATTTAAATCTATAGTCGAAAACTGTTTTTTTTATTTGCAAAATCCTCTTTTGGTAGAAAATTAATCTTCCTTGGGTAGAAAAGTAGTTTTTCGCGAATTTTCTTATGTTTAAATGGAACTTTTCAGGTGGAAAATAAAACTCTCTTCTAAAAATTGCGTGTATTTGTCTTTAAAATTCCTCTATTTTCTTTTGAAAAAGTTTTTTTTTTATAAATTATAATATTTTATATTTGAAAATTCTACCACTAGTTGAAAATTCATCTTTGTTGAAAATTCAATTATTTTGTCCCAAATTTAATTATTTGACTAAACTTTTTTGTTTACGTTTAAAAATTTAAGTATTTTGTTGAAAAATCACCTTATTGTGTAAATAATTAATCTTATTTCTTAATAATTTATCTTTTTGGTTGATAATTTAATTATTTGTTAGAAAATTTTTCTTTTTTCGTTGAAAATGTATTTATTTATTGAAAATTCAACTTTTCTTGTTGAAACATCATCTTTGCAAGTTAGACATTCAACTATTTGGTTAAAAATTTAGGTGTGTTGTTATAAATTTAACTATTTTGCAAACGTTTATCATTTATGTTTGAAACTACATGCATATTTTGTTTAAAATTTGTCATTTTTTGGATGAATTGGTATTAATGAAAATTATTATTTTGCGAAATAAAAATTAATTTTTTAAGGTAACAGTTTATATTTAACTTTTTAATTTTTGGTTGACAACTTGTATTTTTCAGTTAAAAATTCAGCTATTTAATTAAAAATTTGTGAATTTGGTTGTTAATTTGTCTTTTGGTAAAAAATTAATATTTTTGAGTAGAAAATTAATCTTATTTGGCGAAAATTTATCTTTTCTATTGAAAATATCATATATTTTTGGTTATCAACTTAAATTTTTTTGTTTAAAATTCAACTATTCGGTTTAAAATTTGTATATTTGATTGAGAATTCCACTTTTGGTAGAAAATTAATATTTTTTGGTAAAAAAGTAATATTGCTTGGTCTAAGGGCATGTAACAAACAGATCCCTATATTACCGACCTAACTTTTTCAGTTCACTCAATTTTTTTTTTTGAATTTAAAAACTTTTTTGTAAATAGAATATTGGACTAAAAGTTTGGAAAATGTATCAGAAGACCATAACGTACGTTTATGTACTTCATTTGAGTAGGAATATCGATAACAATTATTTTCAAAGAAATTAACTGAAATCATTTTTCGACATAACCTCGAAATTTTTTGAACCAAAGAACTTTTCTTATATTTAAAATATTTGCCACATGTAAAAGCCCGTACATAAACGTAATTTAATGTCGACTCTTGCATTTCTCCACGTTTGAGGCCGTCATTTTACATCTAAAAAAGTTTTTAGGTTCAAAAAATTTGATGGTACAAAAAAATGTTTAAAAAAATGTTCCCATTCTTTATTTCTTTGAAAATATTTTTTAGCGAAATTTCTACTCAAATAAAGTACAAAAACGTAGTTTATGGTCTTCTGCTACATTTTCCAAAGTTTCAGTCCGATATTTTATCAACAAACAAAAATCTTGAGTTAAAAAAATATTCAGTAAACTAAAAAAGTGAGGTCGGTAATATAGGTATATAGAGTATGTCACATGCCCTTAAGGTTAGTTTTGTTTTTTGGTTCAAAATGGTTTGGTTCCTTATTTTTACGAAAATTTTCTATTTGGTTGAAAATTAAACTAATCTGTCATCAATTTAATTATTTGGCAAAAATTTATCTTTTATATTTGAAAATTCATATATTTTATTAAAAATTAGTCTATTTGGGTCAAAAATTAATTTTTTTTGATAATACTTTTTTTATTAAAAATAAAACATTTTTTAAATAATTTTTCTTTTTTTTATTCAACTGGACGTAAATTATTATTTTGTTTAAAAAAATCTTTTTTTAAACTATAAATTAATCTGTTCCATTTTTAGAACGCATCTTATATTTTTTAGTTGAAAATTGGATTATTCTGTTAAAAATTCATTTGTTTGATTGAGAATTCATCTTTTGGTAGAATTTTTTTTTAATGAAAGTTCATTTTTTTGTTTGAAACTATCTTCTAAAAAATTCGTCTGTGTCTTTAAAATTCAATTACTTGACTAAAAAAAAGTTTTTTGTTGAACTTAACAGTTTTTGTTTCAAAATTCGACAATTTAATAGAAAATTAAATTTTGTGAGTGAAAATTTGTTCCTTTTGCTTAAACGGTTTTTTTTTGTTTTTGCAAATTAAAAAAAAAAAATATCTGGAGAGTGATGGAGGGTTTTCGTATTTGTGGCGTCTTTCTGAAAACTTTAAGCACTTTATGATGTTGAATGACCCCTTACCACTTTTTTCGAATTTATTTTTTTTTCAGAGACAATTATATAAAGTCCCCAATTAGCTATATAAAAATTGATTTAAATGATTTCAAATCACTGGTCGTTAATTAGTGCAATGAACCTCTATAAATTAATAAAAAAGAAAAAATAATAATATTTAGGCAGGGTTTATTACACCACTGTAAAGTTTGAAGCCTATATTCAGGCGCCTTGAAGTAACTAGTGTCCTCTATGGACATTTACCGAACCCCTTTAAATTTCTCACACGGTGAGAACGAAATCTGCTCTGAACAACTCACGTCCGGAGAAGATGGCTACGCATTATTTGTAGCCATGTGAAGCGGAAAAACAAAATATAACATATTTTTGGATATATTCCTCTCAATGGGCGAAACATTCCTTCAGTATTTTTCTAGATAGATACATACCAGTGTAGAAAAAAAATTCAAATAATAATGACTTCTAAATTTGGGCGCAGCTTATCTCAGGAAGATCTGAGAAGTGCAGTGGAGGGCGAAAGGGTAAGTGGAAGGCAATACTTTGATTGGACAAAAATGAAAAATATAAATAATAAATAAAAATTGAGAAGACGTGAAGAATAATTTATTTTTTAATTCTTTAGGATTCTCTTTTGGACCATGACAGCGACATGGACGAGGACACGTTACATGTGTAAGTTTTATATTGTTTTGTTTTTTCTTTTATTATTATTTGGTTGGTCAAGTTTGCGCGGGAATTTATGTTAAAGTTTCGTTATATGTATATAGTTATTTATTTATGTGGATGCTGTAGAATTTGGTTTATTAAGAAGAAATTAATTCAGTTTTGTTATAAAATGATCGGACATGGTAAAAATAATATGAAATGAAAAGCAAGTTTTCTTAAAGTAGCATATTTCCGATTTGGCGGGAAAAAAATTTTCAAATACATATTAAGGTAGTTGTGCCAATAATCCGATTTCTGAAAAATAAGAGTTGTTGTATAAGTTCAAGAATCAAAATAATATTACTGATGATGTAATTTTGAATGAATAAAGTTATTTTGAATTAGGAAGTTTTAAAACTTATAAAGCAATTAATTTTGACAATGTTTTTTGCATTTGAATTTTTTCTTATTATCCGTTCTAGCCGTTTTGGTATATAATTTGTAATTTTGAAAGTTAATTTTGCTACAGCTGAAATCGTCAAAAAGAATTTTTCTCTTTTAGAAAACATTTAAAAAAATGTTTCCCTCCAAAAATAATCCACGATTTATTAAAATGTAACAACTAAAAAAAATGGTTTGAAGCGATAATAAGAAAAAAAAAATCACAAAAGCGATGTGTTTAAGTAGTCAAATATTCTGTTTATAATTAAATTATTGTTTGAAATTGTTTTGTTAAAAAGTAACCTTTCTTCGATACGTCTTCGAAATTTATCCGTCTTTTGTAGAAATGTTCTTTGTTAAAAATTCATTTCTATACTGAAAATTCAAGTATGTGTTAAAAAAGTCAACTCTTTTACTAAATATTTAATTATTTTGTTAATGTTTTATTGCAATTAAATTTTCGCTTATAATTTCTTTTAACCAATTTTTTTTAAATGATGAAATTTAATAGTTAAAGGGGTTTTTTCAAAGAAAACATTTTTAAATATTTCTAAAATCTTTCAAACAATTTATTTTTACGAAAACATTTATTATACAAATTAAATTTTAAAATTATTCACTTGCTTTTTTAATTGAGAAACAGTAAAATTATGGGGTTTATTTTGCGCGGAAAATAAGCAATGATTTATTAAAATTAAACAATTTAAAAAACCTATTAAGAATCGATATTAGGAAAAAATTTAATCATAAAAAGTATTATTAAAACTTGTTCAATATTCATCTTCTTTGGTTGAAAATGTAACTACAAATGTAACTATATTTAATTATTTTGTTCAAAGTTCAACTATTTTGTTAAAAATTCCTTTTTTTCTCGAAACTTCAACAAGGGATTAACTATCTGTGGTGATTGGAAATTTATTCTTTTTTTAAAAAAAAATTTCTTTGTTAAAAATTCATCTGTCTTCTAAAAAAACCATCTTTTTAGCTTTAAAATTCAAAAATTTGGTTCCGAGATTAACTATTTTGTTGAAAATTTAATTATTTTCTTGATTATTTTTCAATTGAATTTTTTCTTACTATCGCTTTCAATAAATTTTTTTTTTAAATATTTAAATTATAAAAATTGACAACATTTTTTGGAGAAAATTTTCCCCACATCTTTACAGTTTTCAATTTTGAAAGTCGACTTTTCTATGGATGAAATGGTTAAAACAGTTGTTAAAAAGCGTTTTTTTTTTATTATTTATATTTAAAGATTATTTACTTTTTTTTAAATAGGAAATATTTCAGTTTGAGGGGATATTTTTAATTGTTAAAAATGTAAATATTTTGTGGAAAATTGAACTATTTTGTTAAAAAGTTATATTTTTTTCAAAACTTCAGTTATTTTTTTTGAAAATTCATGTTTCTTTTTAAACATTTTAATATATTATTAACAGTTCGCCTTTTTGACTGAAAAATTACACAATTTGGTTGATATTTTTTTCTCTCTTCGCTGAAAAATTATTTTTCGTTGAAATATCAACTGTTAGATTTTTCGTTAAGAATTCATCTTTTTTTGTTCAATTCGACTGTTTCTTATCACATTTTTTTTAATCTCGTTAAAATATGAACTAATTATTATATTTTTCTCTGAGAATTAGTTTCTTTTATTTAAATTTCCACAAATTGGTTCAAAGTTTATTTTCTTCGCCAAAACATAATTTCTTTGTTGGAGATTCGTTATTTTGATGGAAAATTTAACGATTTTGTTGGGTGTTTATTATTTTTATTTATTTATATTATTGTAAATGAACCTATTTTTTTACACATCACATTTTTTGCTCGTCCATTGAACTATTTTGTTAAAAATTCGTCTTTTTGGATTAAAAATTCAACTGTGCTCTAAAAAATTCAACTATTTGATGAAAAACACAAAACTGATTTTGATTAAAACTTAATCTTTTTTGTTTAAAAATTCGACCAGTTGGTTAAAAATTTTCAGGTCAAAAATTTAAATGTTTGCTTAAAAATTCAAATTTCATATTGAAAATTTGTTCTTTTCGCATGAAAATTCAACTAATTTGTTCTAAATCCAACTGTAAAGTTTTAGGGAATATTTTTCCCAAAAAAAGGGCCTAAAATCATAGAAAACTTCTTTGGGCAAATTTCATATTAGCGATGAAAAATATTTACTATAAAATAGAAAATGAATACAACATTTTGTAAGAACAGTATTTTCGTACACTTTTTGATGCAAAAAAAAAAATTTTTTAACACAGGATATTCTTAATTTTAAGAAATGTTTATTATTTGTCTTATTAAAAAATTAGTTACTTTATTTTAAAGTTAAGTTTGGCGTAATCGATTTTTTTCTTATCAGAAATATTTCCAGAATTATTTATATAACTATTGTTGAAATAATAATTTTTTCTAAGTTTTAAAATTTTTTCATGCAAAATGATGTCTTTTCTTTTATAAAATATGACTAATAATATAATTTCAATTCCTAAAATCATAGAAAACTTTTTTTAGACATATTTCATATTAGCGATGAAAAATATTTACTATAAAATAGAAAACGAAGACAACATTTTGTAAGAAAAGTATTTCTGTACATTTTTTGATGCAAAGACAATTTTTTTAAACAAAGGATTTTTCTAATTTAAAGAAATGTTTAATATTTTTCTTATTAAAAAATTAGTTACTTTATTTTAAAGTTAAGTTTGGCGTAATCGATTTTTTTCTTATGAGAAATATTTCCAGACTTATTTATATAGCTATTGTTGAAATAATAATTTTTTCTAAGTTTTAAAATTTTTTCATGCAAAATGATGTCTTTTCTTTTATAAAATATGACTAATAATATAATTTCAATTCCTAAAATCATAGAAAACTTTTTTTAGACATATTTCATATTAGCGATGAAAAATATTTACTATAAAATAGAAAACGAAGACAACATTTTGTAAGAAAAGTATTTCTGTACATTTTTTGATGCAAAGACAATTTTTTTAAACAAAGGATTTTTCTAATTTAAAGAAATGTTTAATATTTTTCTTATTAAAAAATTAGTTACTTTATTTTAAAGTTAAGTTTGGCGTAATCGATTTTTTTTATGAGAAATATTTCCAGAATTATTTACATAAAAATTGTTGAAATAATAATTTTTTCTAAGTTTTACAATTTTTTCATGCAAAATAATGTATTTTCTTTTATAAATCATGACTGATAATATAATTTAAATTCCTAAAATCATAGAAAACTTTTTTAGACATATTTCATGTTAGTGATGAAAAATATTTTCTATAAAATAGAAAACGAATACAACATTTTGTAAAAGTATTTCTGAACATTTTTTGATGCAAAGAAAATTTTTTTGAAACAAAGGATTTTTTTAATTTAAAGAAATGTATATTGTTTGTCTTTTATTTAAAACTAGTTACTTTATTTTAAAGTTAATTTTGGCGTAATCGATTTTTTTCTTATGAGAAATATTTCCAGAATTATTTATGTAGGTACTTATCAGTTTCAACGCTATCGCTTTAAAGTTTTTTTATATTTTTTTTACAGGCGTGCGAGTTCAGCCAGTGGAGAAGTTCACGTTGATGGAAAAATTTCAAGGTAAAATTAATTATTCAAATGTTATATGTATTATTCAACTTTATTTATTATTTTCAATGAAATATTTGAAATAATTTATTAAATTCTTCTGAAGAATCTAATAGCCAACTTAATATATAAGAGTAAATTACATTTAAAACTTATTAAAAAAGGAAAAACCGTATCCAGCAAAATGTCAACCTATACGTTCGAAAAAAATTTCTTTCTCAAAATATTCTCAAAGATGAAAATCGTAATTTTATTTAATTAGAGATCCAGAATCTATTTCAAATGATGTTTATCGTATTCTTTTAAAATCCGCCGGAAAATGAACGTAGCCTTGAAAATAAATATTTGCTGTTTTTCTTAAACAGTTTTTGAAGTTGTTCTAAAATTCTTAGAAGTCAATTTTTTCAAAAACCCCTTAATTTCATTTTTTTCTTAAATTGCTGATTCTATAAGAAAGATGTTTAAGGAAGTGAGATTTATACAGGCCAAACCAATTTTGTGATAAGAATTTTTATCGACAAATATTTAAAATTATTTTTTGTAGAACTTTTTGGAATTAGCAAACCAGAAAAATATTTTTGCTCACATAAAACTTTGAATATTTTTTCGTCATTCGAGTAGAAATTCAGCAAATTAATTTCTGAGCTACAAAAAGATGGCTTTAAAGATTTTTTGTTTCAGAAAACAACTCTAAAATGTAAAGTAACTTTGCGAACATGTATTTTTTTTCTTCAAATTTCGAAAATATATTTTTTCAAACTTTTGGCAACATTTCCAATGTTTGCTATAAAAATAAGTTCATTCGATTAAGTTTTCTTTCGTTTGCAACTTCTTTTTTTTATTTAAACCAACTTCACTGTATAGTCTTATAAAAAAACTTGATTTTATAAGCAAAATATTGTAGTTTTCTAACCAAATTATTAAAAGTATTACAAATAACCACAATGTTATTTATTTCTCCAAAGCATATTTTTCCTTTTTTGACGTTTTTCTATCTAAATACGAACTGAATCAATAGAGCACAACAAGAAAATCGAAAAATTTTTTGTATTTGAAAGTTAAACACTTTTATTGAAAATTCATCTCTTTTTGTAGATATTTGTTATTTTTTTAGTTAAAAATGCAAATGCTTGGTTTAAAACCTAATTATGTTGAAGAAAATTTGACAATTTGATTGAAATATTATATTTTTTGGTTAAAATGAAACTGTTTGTTTGAAAATTCAACAACTAAGTTAAAATTTTGATCGCTGGAAAATTAATCTGCTTTGTGTGAGGATTCAACTATTTGGTTGAAAATTTGTCTTTTTTTGGTTGAATTAAACTGTTCTTTATTTCAAATAAATTTTTTTTGTCGAAATGTGAACAATTGCATTTTTGTTGGCAATTTAACTGTTTCCTTGATGGTTCAAAATTTATACTTTTTAGTTGAAAATTCAAGTGCTTTGTTAATGATTGATCATTTTGGTTGAAAATTCATCTGTTTTGCTGAAAGTTTAATTATTGTGTTGAAAATTCCTTCTTGTTGTGTTGAAAATTATTCTTTCTGGTCAAAAATCTAACAGGTAGAAAATTTAATTTTCTTAACGAAAGATTATAATATTCCAGTAGTGATAAAAATTTGACCTTTTAAAGTTAAAAATTTAACTATTTAAATAAAAATGTCTTCTTCTGTTGAAAATTTATATTTATATTTCTTATATATTTTATATAGTATATTATTATTTAAAATGTAATTATTTTGATTTATTAATAATTTAATTTTTAAATTTATAAACTTTATATTTATCTTTTTGGTTGAAATTTGTTTGTTTTTTTTGAAAAATTAATT
>JAAAKG020068645.1:2565-17437 GCA_010014905.2 Druon quercuslanigerum
CTTGATAAAGGTGATGTATGAGTGCTGAAACGTTGGAATTTGTTGATCTTTTTTCAAATTGTAATATGAAGACTTTATGACGGTTGTTCAAATTTGGTCGTTGGATATTAAAAAAAAGATTGTTAAAAATTAGATATAATAGATCCCCTTTACATCAATCCCCCACTCTAATCTATTACTTCCTAGTCAAACCCTTCCCTTCCCCTCTACTGTTACCCTTTTCCACCTCAAAAAAGTAAGACGGACGGAGACCCGGCAGTAAGTAAAAGGGATTCTGCCAGAGGCTACGAAGCCCTAAAAAGCCACCTGTTGGAGAAAAAGAATGTTTTATGACATTATGGACTTTATACACTTTATCCAACTTCCCTTTTTTCCCCCTTTTTAAAGAATTTCCTTTTTTATCCTGTTAAAAAAAACTTCTTAATCTTCTCGTTTTTTAACTAAATTCGAACTGATTTTACAGAATTAATGCTTTTGTTAAAGAATTATCTTTTCGGGATTAGAAGTAAATTTTTGTTTAAAAACTTGGACTTTTTCTTGAAAAATTCGCTCCTTTGGCTAAAAATTGTCTTTTTAAAAAAGAAAATTATTCACTGGTTAAAAATTCATATGTTTTAATTTCAAATTCAACTACTTGATTGATAATTTGCATAAACCATTTTTTATTAGAAATTTATCATTTCTCGGTAGAAAATTTTTCTATTTTATTCAAAATTTGTGTATTCAATTGAAAAATTTTGACTTTTTAGGTAAAAAATTAAATTTATGGTTAAAACTTCATTTTCTTGTTATTAAATTAAACTATTTGGTTACAGTTTCATATATTTTAATTTAAAATTCATTTTTTTTGTATAAAATTATTCTTATTAGTTTAAAATGCATGCACTTTATTTAAAATTCAACTATTTATTTGCATACTAATTCTATGATTTTAATAGGTATTAAAATTTGCAGTATTTTTTGAAAATTCGTCTTTTTTTGTTAAAGATAGTCTTTCTGGTAAAACATTTAAATATTTAGATGAAAGTTCTCATTATAAATTGAAAATCAATCCTTTTTTATAGAAAATCAATTATCTTGGTAAAAAACTAATATATTTGGTTGGAAACTTCAACTATTTCGTTAAAAATTAATTATCTTTTTTAATTCACGATTCAACTATTTGTTTGAAAATTAATCTTTTGGTTGAAATTTCAAGTATTTTGTTTTAAATTTAACTATTAGGTTGCAAATAAATTATCTTTTTTCGTTGAGAATTCAAATATATTGTTTAAAATCCATCTTTTGGATTCAAAATTAATACTTTTGGTATTGTACCTGGAATGTACCTGGTCAGAAATTTTAATATTTGGTTAAAAATTCATGTTATTTATTTTAAAAGTCGCTTTTTTGTAGAAAATAAAACATTGAAAAACGTTGAAAATTACTTATCTTTTTTGGTTGAGGATTAAACTATTTTGTTGGATATTCTTTTTTTTGTTAGTTAAAAGTTCAAGTATTTTGTTCAAGTTTGGTCTTTTTTGGTAGAAAATTAACTTTCTTGATGAAATATTGTTATTTTTAGCAGAAAATTATTCTTCCCCGATTGCAAATCGAAATATTTGGTTAAACATTCGCTTTATTTATTGAAAATGATTTTTTTGAGAATTTAATATAGCACCTACAATAAATTTATTGAATATAAATAATTCCTTATATTTTCCTATTTTATTGAAGAAACATTCTATTTTCGCTGTTTTGAGATTATTTCGTCGCATGAGATATGTATTCTATGAAGACTTATTTGTCATAATTTATATTACAAAATATTTAATCCTATCGAGTTCTGTCATTATCTATTAAAACCCTATTTTTTAAATAGAATTCTGTTTTATTTTATTATTTAAAATCTGATTTGTTTTAATAAATTTTTGTATTAATCTATATCTAGTTCTGATATGTTCAAAAATTATCTCTTGAACGTCTCTATCTTATTATAATAATTGTCTCTTTGTTTCTTTCTAATCCTATTTTTACTCTAGTTTTCAACTTAACCATAACAATTTTTCTTTCCGTTTTCCTTTTGTGTCCATTCCTATTAAAAAAAATTCTATTCTCTTCTTTAATACTTTACCAGCAAAATGTAGGAGAATCGTTAAATTCCAAAAGGCCTATTTGAGCAGTAGAAAAATAGAAAATATGTTATTAGTTTTGTGTAATTTTTTGCAGCACGAAGATCTTAAAAGTCGAAGATAAAGTGGAGACCTAATTGGAATCCGTGAAAGCAATCGTCTCTGACTGAAAAATAGCGATTCAAAGTAATTTAACCGAGCTAGCTGGGTACCTATAGATCACGGTGCTTCGGTGTGAGAATATTTAGGGCGGTAATTGCCGATATATTTTGTTAGAATTGCGAGAGTTGAGTCTCGGACCCATCTCTCGTAAATTCCTTCCCGGATGTCCCTGCATTTTAACTTTTGCTATGCTGACTCCTTCTACCACCTTCACCTTGTCCCATGCTTCTAATTAAATTTACTCGAGTCTCTACCTAATAAATATCAACAAAAGGGAAAAACGAAGAGGGGAAATTTACTATGACTTGCATTTTATGCAAAAATTTAACTACAATAAACAATTTCTTACGTTAAAAATGTGAAATGTGTGAAATGTGTTTAAAGAAATAAAAGTAGTTTCTACTAAATTTTAAAAATTGAAAAAATGAACTTTAATGAATAAAACAGAAGAGTATAAGCAGATGCTATGTGCCTACATAGTTATTATTATTATTATTATTATATTAGTCTTTTAAGACGTTAATTAAATCATTCAAATGTCCCCTCTCCCCTATCAATCCCTCTTCACTTCTCTTCTACCACTCCCTCAAATCTTACGTCTGTGCTGTCCTATCCTGTCCTATTCGATCATATTTTAACTTCCTCTACACTTCCCTTAATACTCACGCCCGTCCCCCTTTTGGCTTTTACTACTTTCACACCCCTATACATCGCTTCTCTTTTATAATTTCCCCTACCTCCACTCTCATAGAGCATTCAGAAGCCCTCCAACACCATCTCCCAACTTCCCCTCTCCCCAGATTATTACTTGCTCACTCTTCCCATCCCTACTCCCTCATACTTGCTCCTCATCCTTTTCTTGATTTACTATACATTCACTTATACGCATTCCCTCTCCTACTTCCCTCCCCTACGTTACCCCCTTATTCCTCTATCACCACTTCTAGTATTTCCCTTCTTATCACTTCCCCAAATTATCCTTTTCTAAGTCTGCCTATACTATGACTCTGCCTGCGCCTCTTTCCTTTTCCTCCCCTCTCATCCTTTTCCTCGTTCTCAATTCTTTACCAATTTTCGCATTAAATTGCTTGCCTAACTATCACTTCCCCTTGCATTTCCGTATCTGACTGTTCCCACTCTGCCAGATTTCTCTTGGTACATTTCTCTACTTTATCTTTTACCTAAACCTTTACTTCCGCTCACTTCTCCTCACTTTATTTTCCCTAGTCCTCCAGACTACCCTTCCTATCCCATCCCTATCTTCTATATTCTTCCCCTCTCTTCACTTTTTGTATCTCCCTGCCATTTCTGTACTTCACCTTATTTTCCTTTCTTTATTTCCTACTCTCTATATATTTGTATACTTCTTATACTGTCCCGCCCGTTAGTTTCACTCACTTTTCCACCCTTTACTGTCCTCACTCCTCTAGAATTCCCTTGCTAGTCTATTCCTCACTTTACTATCCTTACCATTTTCTCACTTCCCCTACCACCTATCTATTCCTCTACTTCACTTTCTTTTCCTTCCCTTACCCCCTACTTCAGATACGCTTCTCTTCTTCACCTAATATCTCGTCCCTCACCTTCGCTTACTTTTTCATGCTTTAGTTTTCCTATTCCCCGGGATACCCCTATGTATACTATTCCTAATTTTCTTATTCTCGTCCTCTTCTCACTTTCTTTACCTCCTATCCATTCCTCTACTTTAACTTTTTCCTCACCCGTCTTTTCCAGACCTTTCCAGTCTTTTCCAGACTACCTTTGCTACCCTATTCCTTTCTCTACTATTCTTCTCCTCTTCTAACTTTCCCTACCACTCATCCATTACTCGACTTCCCCTCCTTTCCCTTTCATTATCCCCTACTTCTCATGCATTTTTCTACTTCTCCTACTGCCCCGACCCTCACTTCCGCTCACATCTCCACGCCTCATTTTTCCTACTTTTTCGGACTTCCCTAACTACCACACCCTTAAATTTCGTATTCTTTACCTCTCCTTCCCTCCACTTCCTCCCATCCATTCTTCGAATTTACTTTCTTTCCCTTCCCTTAATCCTCACCCGGACCCCTACTTCTTATCTATTTTTCTACTTCTCCTCGGTATTTTTAAGAAGGATGTATGTGTTTGCGCGCGCGCGTGTGTGTGGATGTGTGCAGGTCACAATTTGTTGTTAACAGGCCTGATTAAAAACGATTGAGATAAATTGATGAATATTGATTGCATTTTTGTTAGCACTTTATGATATTTGAAAAACCTGTTTTTTATAATAACACTTTTATGTCTAAGATAATTAAAAATTTATGCAACAACGAAAAAGATTCTTTGATTCAATGCAAATCGATTGACCTATAATATTAATATATTTTATTGCAGAGTAAGAAAGTTATGGTCATTAATATTATATTAAAAATCGACTTTCATAGTAAAAATGGTCTCATTCACATAATTTAAAATTGATGCGAAAATAGAAAATATGTATTAATTCAAAAAGAATCGATTGACCTATGATATTTATACATTTTATGGAGGAGTAAGGAAGATATGGTAATGCATAATAATTGAAAAATGGTATTTTATAGTAAAACTTTTTTCTTTAACGCAATTCAAAGTTGATGCAAGAACGGAAAACATTCCTTGGTTCGAGATGAATCAATTGACCTGTAAAATTAATACATATTGTGAAAGAGTAAGAAAGTTATTGTCATTTATATTATATTAAAAATCGGTTTTTATAGTACAAAATTTTCTCATTCTCATAATTTAAAGTTAATTCATGAACGAAAAAGATGACTTGATTCAAGGCAAATCAATTGACCTATAATATTCACACATTTTATAGAAGAGTAATGAAGCTAAGGTAATGGATAATATTTAAAAGACCGTTTTATATATTGTAACTTTTTTCACTAGTATGATTATTATGATTCAAAATTTATACAAGAACGGAAAAGATTCCTTGATTCAAGGCGGATCGATTGACCTATAATATTAATACATTCTATTACAGAATAAGGAAGTTATGGTCATTAATATCGTATTAAAAATCGACTTTCATACTAAAAATGGTCTCATTCTCTTAATTTAAAGTTGATGCGAAAATAGAAAAGATGTATTAATTCAAAACGAATCGATTGACCTATAATATTTATACATTTTATGGAGGAAAAAGGAAGATATGGTAATGCATAATAATTTTAAAATAATATTTTATAGTAAAACTTTTTTCTTTAACGTAATTCAAAGTTGATGCAAGAACGAAAAACATTTCTTGGTTCGAAATAAATCAACTGATCTGTATAATACATTTTCTCAAAGAGTAAAAAAGTTATGGTCATTTAATTTATATTAAAAATCAGTTTTTATAATACAAAATTTTCTTATTCTTATAATTTCAGTTAATGCAAGAACGAAAAAGATTCCTTGAATCAAGGCAAATTGATTGACCTATAATTTTAACACATTTGATTAAAAGAGTAATGAAGCGTAACTTTTTTCACTTCTATGGTTCAAAATTTATGCAAAAACGGAAAAAATTCCTCGATTCAAGGCAAATCGATTGACCTATAATATTAATACATTTTACTGAAGGATAAGGAATTTATGGTCGTTTATGATATTTAAAATATATTTTTGGACAGAAAAGCTTTTTTAATGGCTTTCCTAATAAGGTTTGTTAAAAACCTTATTTGATAATCTTTTTTTCTGATCATACATTTTCAAATAAAATGGTTCTGACAATTTCTTTGTAAAAAAAACATAAAATTGGGAAAGGGATAGGATGCGAAGGAACTTCCTCTTTCTTTTTCTAGCTCACAAAAACCACCATTTCAATTATAAAACTTTATTTGCTTAGTATTTTAAACGTTGTTTGTATTATTTTGTAATTTTGTCTTTTGTTTACATTTCAATTTTTAAATTGATTGAAATTAAAACTTTATTATGTCCAATATCCTTACTTCAGTTTACTAATTACTACCCCTCATGGGGAAAAAACACCTACGAACGGATGTCCGACTAAACTAACAGGGTTTCTTCCCGGAATATGAATCCCTAAAAACTAAGCAGCCTTAATTTCTACCACGTTTGGTTAAATGATAAGATTTCATTAAAATTAAAGGATGAATTAATTATTTAAGGATCGAAGCGTTCCGAGAATTAAAGTAATTTCCGAAGCGTGGGGATGGAAACGGAAGTGAATTCATTATAAGATTTTCTTGGAAAGAGGTTTGGTGCTCTCTTCCACTCTCTTCGATCAAACGATGGCTCTATCTTCTTGCTATTCCGGTAATTAAACTCGGCAAGATCCGAAGACTTTGCCTGAAGGGGTCCTCTTAGCTTCCCGTTTGTAGTAGCTAAGTGCGTTTGACAACGGAAGCCTGTGTTTTCCCTTTTCGTGTGCTTTATAGCCCTGAGCAATTTCACTCGAACAATAGGACGACAATAGCGAATTGTTGCACGCGAATCACTGTCTCTAATGTGCACCCCAAACGTATCAGAATCACGATGGAATGGAATTTGTTCTATAAATATCAAATTTCCAGTAGCAAAATGACTCAGATCGATGTATACGATTTTCTAGTTGAGAATTACGATAAAGGTAAATTAATGTTCAGAATTCCTGAAAATAAAACCAAGAATATAGCGACCAAATTTTGGCAACACCCAAAAAAAGTTTTTATTCTCGTGCAGAAATATAAATGTGGGCCTGGTAAGGTACTGACCAGTTTTCCTTACTTCTGGTGTGGGCCTCATCTGGTTAGCTTTCAAGGGCCGTACATGGCGTGTAACACTTTTGCAGATCATTGTCCTACTTAGGGTGAACTTGTGACGGCCTGTCCAGTTTAACAATAAAAGAAAATAAAAAAAATTCTTTTCACTCCGAGGCCAAAATAAAAATGAGGAAAGAAAAATGAGAAGGTAACGAACCAAATTCGATTGGTAGCCTTTCTCATTTTTTTCTATTTTTTATTCAGGAATTCTGAACATAATCTTGATTATTGGCAGTTAAACAGAATTTTTTGTTGAATTCTATTTTTATTTAGAAATTTTGACCAAAAATGACAAAATTTGGTACAGTTTGGGTTCATTTAATTCTGAGTTCTGACTTCAAAATACTCAGGATTTTTCAATGACTTCAGAAGATTATAGAAAATTATTTTTAAAAATTTTATTTAGGAATTCTGAAACTTATCTGGATTTTTGGATGTTATACAAAATTTTTAGTTGAATTATATTTTTATTTAGAAATTTGGACCAAAAATGACAAAACTCGTTACATTTCGAGTTCATTTAATTCTGAGTTCCGAGTTCAAGATACTCAGGATTTTTCAGTGACTTCAGAACATTATAAAAAAATTACAGTGATTTCAAGTGACTTCAATTTTATAAAAACGGGGTAAAACCTCGACTTGGAAACCGCGAAATGACTGAAAATATTTTGAAGACGGAAACCCCGGAAAATGACAGTTAATTTATTATGTTATTTACCATTTTTCAGATTTCTAGTAGAAAATCTTTCCAATCACTTCGAATATGCCATTTGAGAATTTCTATTTTTCAGTATTAATTTCTATCGTTTATTTTTATTATTAAATTAAAAAATGTTCAAATACAGTTGTTGAAATTAAACAACTTTTATAGTGAAGCCTTCCAACTGTCAAGACGATTGGTTATACATATGTATTTATAAAAATGTTTTAAATTAAATTATAATACTTAAAATTTAGTAATGAATGAACGGTTTTTAATTTAAAAGTTTTAATTTTTCAAATCGAAACCCCTAATGGTAGAACTTAAAATTGAACAAGTTTCAAATAAAACAATTTTGAATAGAATATTTCAAAAAATTAATCTTTTAAAGTTGAGAAATATTTGACTCGGTATTTAGAATCGACAATTTAAAATAAGTTTTCTAAATTAAATAATTTAAAATTAAAGTTTTGAAAATTATATGGCTTGAAATTTGTAAAAATTAAACTTTTTAAAAATGAAAGTAAAAATAGGTGAGATTTGTTCAATATAATTGCGAATTGTTAAAATGTCAGATTTCTAAATTTACAGTTTTAAGTATTACGATTCTAATTATTGTATTTTTTAAATCTTTCTTTTGTAACTAAAATGTTTGAATTTTCAAAAGTATAAATCAAGATTCGACAATTATTAATTTTAAACAAGTGGAAGTAAAATAATTCAAGTCTAAAGGATTGCCGTATAAAAAAAGTTTGAGTTCCACAATTATAGTTTGAAAAGTGTTTAGTCATACGTCTTTAATTATAGAAAGTTTTTAATAATTAAAATATGGTTTTCAGCGTTTTTTGTAATATGACGTTAAAGAAAGGTTTACCACTTTAAAATTCTTCCATTTTTGTGGAGTACAAAGGGTGGAAATTATGGTTCTCATTTTTTTCGGAATTGGAAGAGGGGTTTTCTCATTTATTTTTTTAATTGGAATAGGGGCTTGTTTCATTTTTAACATTTTTACTGTGTTAGAAGGGAGAAAAATTTCAGTTCTGAATTTTGTTTTTGTGTCTCAAGATCAAAGTTTTTATTTTAAACATTTTCATATAGTTAATGCTAGGTTCGTTTCTCAGCATTTTCTTTAAAATAAAAGGGAGGAATGTTTTTTTGACTAGAGGAGAATTTTTTTTATTTCAAACATTTTTAAAGATTTGGAAGAGAGCAAATTTCAGTATTTAATTCTTTCTGAATTAGAAGAGATAATTTTTTACTTGAAATGTTCTTCAAATTCAAATATTTTCATCTTAGACAGAGAAAAGATTTTGTTAATTAATAAAAAACCGAGACATAGCCGGAAAGGTTTATTTTAATTGTAGCGGCCACTCTATATGAAGAATCTAAATAATAAAAATATAAATAATTACTGATTAAATCTGTATATTTTTATCAATTGTCAGTAACTGAATGCTAGCTACTTTGTACTAATTAAAATTTAGATCCTATTATTTTAAATTTAGATAAATTCTGGATAAATTGGATCTACCAATTTATCCAGAATTTCTTCGAAAGAGGAATTCTGATTAGAAGCTTATAGATTTTACGACTGAGTCCGCAATATTTATTTTTAGGTCAAAGTTCGAACACGTGCAAGTGATTTGCTTTAATTTTTCCCTTACAAATATATGCGATGTCAGTTGCCTCGTTTTTTAATTGTGAATTTAAATTATATAGTAAATTAATTATAATATCGATATCCGTCAATGCTAACAATATTATTCCACCTTTTTACATTTGCAATTTTCATTTCCTAAATTCTCTTTTTTAATTTGGTTATACCTATAGAAATATTCAAAAAAAGTGTTCAAATTTAAATATTTTTCAAATATAAATATGGATTATTCAAAAATTTGCAGTTATATGTTTCCAACATGATTTACATTTGAAAACGCATCTTAAACATCTTAAAAATCACGAAAATCATTACTTTTATTAATTAGTTTTCAAAATTAAAGAACTGAAAATTCTAAGAATTGTAAATATTAAAAATTAAAGAACTGTATATTGTATATTGTAAATTTGAAGATTAGAAATTGAAAACGTGACTTTTTATTTCCAAAATCATCAAAAGTTTAGAATTTCTATTTATGCGTCTTTAAAACGAAACAGTTTTTAATCTTTACTCTCAAACATTGTAGAACTTTAATTTTTAAATCATTGAAATTAAAGAGTTTTTAATTTTACAATTTACAATTAAAAAGTATGCTACTTTAATGTCTTATGAATACAAATTATTTAATTTTGATGCTGTAAATTAGAAATTTCTTTAACTTAGAAGAATTAGAAATACAAACTTGAGGTTTGATTTTCAAATTTATCAAAATTTAAGAATTTTTCTATAGATCTTTAAAACAGAACAGTTTTTAATCCTAAGTCTTTAAAATTGCAGTATTCACAATAGTATTGACTTTTACAATTCACAATTGAAATTTATTACAAGTTTTGTGTTTTGCAATTTAAAGTTTTTTATTTTAAAGCTTTAGATTTTAAATTTGTTTGAATTGAAGGATTTATGATTGAAAATATGACCTTTTATTTATAAAATTATCGCAATCATTAAACTTTCAGATTTTTATTTAACAATATGTATCAAATTAAAGACTTTTTAATTGTCAATATTTAAAATGGAAGAATTTTAAAATGCGAGTCTCGTCCAAATTGTTTCATTTTCAATCATCAAAATTGCGGAAGTTAAAATAAAAATCGTAACAATTGAAAAGCTTTCGATTATCAATCTTCAAAATTAAAAAAAATATTGAAAAAAACATACTTTAAACATACAAATTTTCAAAATTGAATAATTTTGAATTCCATATTTTTTCTAATTAAAGAACTTTTAATTTTAACTCTTCAAAAATCCAGACTTCAAAATTTAAATTTTTAAAATTGAAAACTTTTTTATTTTTACAATTTGCAAATAGAAGTTTTGCAATTTTGATGATTCAGACTGGAAATTTCTTTAATTTAGGAAATTTGAAATTAAAAAGTTGACTTTTGATTTTTAAAATCATGCAAACTGAAGAATGTTTATTTATACTTTTTTCGAATCGAAGAATTTTCCATTGTAAATTTTCGAAATTAAATTTTATAAAAACATTTAAACTTTATTTTTATGTCGAAAATGGGAAAAGTTAGTTAGAATAAGAATAATTTTAGAATGTGGCTTAGAAACATCTTATTACGACATAAAATCTCACGGTAACTTACAAATTTTTTCTTTGCCTCTAATTCCTGCCAGGATAAAATCATTTATTTAAATAAAAGTTATAAGTAACTAAAATACGATTATAATTAAAAATAAAATATAATGAAAATTTTGTGAAACCCTTCATACAACTTTATTAGAATCACTCGGATTGGTCTGGAAGTTTAGCCAGGAGAGAGGAAAAATGTAGAAAACACCCTCCCGAGTTAAGCCGATTTTTTGACAGTCGAGTGTAAAGGCAGACATTCGACTTTCCCTACTCTTTGCCCCTCCCCCCTCCCCCAGAAGAAAGTACGACGAACAGACGGACGGACAGTTGCCCTAGGCCTAGCGAAACTGTAAGGATCACTCCACAAGTCTAGAAAACCCTACAAACTAAAATTCTGGAATCACAGTCAAATAAAGCACCTAACACATCAAAGTTTCCATTTTTTCATCAAAGTTTCATATACTTTAAATAGATTTATTAAATTTGAATGATCAGCGTTTAAAATATCAAAAATTTATACAAAAACCCTGATAATTACCAGCACAATTATAAGAGTGAATGAGTTCTTTTTTTTTTGACAATAAATATGAAACGTCGAATCGGGAATTGGAATGCAATGGCTGAATGGGTATCGAAATTCACTGTGGCTCGAAATTACCATTTGGACTTGGAGCACGGTTTCACCTGATTGAAAAGGTACGCGTCTCGTCATTTCAGTTCCGTAACTAATCAATGGAGCCCCATTAAATTCAGCAGCCGACACCAGGGTGTGTTATCTCATCAGTTTCTCATTGGAGTGAATTACAGCGATCAACCTTCAAAAAATCTAACTCGTCAATCCGTTATTCTGTTGGATAATTCTGGTCTTGATATAAAGGCGAACTCAGGCCACGCTATCGCTACTGGTACATATCCATAAGTACTTCTCTCTTGTCGGGCGTCGCCTCCTGATATCATCAGGCTTTTTAGAAGTGGCATTTAATCTCCACTCGATTCAGATTTGCAAAGCGACGTCTAGTCGCTCCCGTATATTTATTTTCTCGAAATCATAAAGGAACTTTGTGATTCATCAGCAACGAAAAGAAATCATTCAAACTGATACTCTCTGGAGCAGTGCTCTCTTAAGGGGGTCTCCTGGCGTGAATCGAAAAAAATCGATTTTTTTAGCGTAATCTGTCACAAAACTCTCTGTAAACATTTCTGCAAAGTCTCAGTTCTGAATTCCAAATAATTCATAAGATATAGCTAGAAATGTGTTTAGTGCTGCTTGGATGCGGTTTTCGTTCTAAAACTTTAAAACGCTTTTTCTTAAAATCATTTTTTTGCAACTTGTGTACACGTTTATGTGCAAACTATTTGACCTATCGACTTGAGTCAAATTTTATTTCGTAGAGTATTGTAAAACATTCTGTATAAATTACACTCTCATGCAACCTTAATTGTTTTCATAATTAAAACAAAACAAGAAACTATTAAAATTTTAAGTTAGATTTCATTTTTGGGTTTGGGACGTGAAAAAATAAATTTAATTTTGGTTTCCACTGGGTAATTGAAATTCATATAAAGTGCAGAAGCATATAAATTAAAAAAAAAACAACTTCTGTTTCAGATGAGACTCAGGGACGCTGTCGTGTACACAATAGGACCATATTCATCAGCGAAACGCTTCAGTTCACTTTGGATCACTCCGCCATTTTCTAACTTTTTCCATTTTTTTTTAAATATTGTTAAATTTTGAGTTGCCACTGGTAAACTACTTATTTTTTCACGTTGACTGATTAAACCATTCAGAGACTCAACCTAAATCAGTGACGTAAAATTATAGATTCAAACAGTGATAGAGAGCTCCACGCGGATAACACATGAACCTACTAGTGTTCGTGTTAGAAATATTTTGGACCTGACTGATTAAGCCAGTGAGGAAATTCCACTGACTGAACCAGTGAAAACTCTCTGATTGTCAGTGACACACTTCTTGCTATTTCCATCAGCGAGATTTAACTGGTTTATTTTAAGAGAGTAAAAATTATAATTAAGGTGATCATATAGCATGGTAGAAAATTTAGGACATTATCCGACTTTTCACCCCCTTCAACCTCTAATTTTCTCTATCCTTGATACAATTTAACTCACGATGCATATTTGAAAAAAGAGTTTTTTTTAAACAAAGTAGATCAATTTTATATAAAAAAGAAGAGGTTTTAATAGAATGAAATAATGTTCAACTAAAGAACATCCATTTTAAATTCAAAACGGATTAGTTATATTAAGAGTTAAAAAAGAAACCAAAAGAAAAAAGTTCAAAAGAAACAAATTGTTAACCAAATAGTTGATTTTTCAACTAAAGATGATACATTTTAACCAAATTTAGAGTGTCTTAATTTTTAGGCCTAATTAATTTAAACAAAAAAAGTTCAGAAATAGATTAAAACTTGTAACCAAAGAAATAAACTGTCAGCCAAAAAGTACAATCTTTTACGAAAAAGCGTATTATTCCTCTACAATTTTTTTCAAAATTAAGCATGAATTTTTCACCAAATAGTTAAACTTTCAACTAAACAAAAATAAATTTCAGCCAAAAACAAAATAGTTAAATTACAAGTTAATAAAATTAATTTAAAAAAAAATTTCAATAAAACAATTAATTTTCAACAAAATCAATAAATTCTGGACCAAAGAGATACATTGTTTACATTTTTACAAATATTTCTTAACAAATTTTTTAC
The DNA here is from genome assembly GCA_010014905.2 of Druon quercuslanigerum. Taxonomy (NCBI): domain Eukaryota; kingdom Metazoa; phylum Arthropoda; class Insecta; order Hymenoptera; family Cynipidae; genus Druon; species Druon quercuslanigerum. The sequence goes on from JAAAKG020068645.1 coordinate 16,273, forward strand.
ACGAGTTTTATAGATTATTTCAATCAAAAATTTCTCAATATTATTAATATTATTATTGAAGGATGCGTTATATCCTCATGTCTATTTACTAAATTTACGGACAAGTGTAAATTTTAGTAAACGTGCGATAAAAAGTAGGTCGAAACAAATGATGGAAATAGTCAAAGATGTCGAAAAGTTGTTTGCACATTAGTAATATTGATCTTAAGATTTCTAACGAATTCATGAATACAAAAAGTTTTTTATAATTTGCATGAATGCTGATAAAGGCAATATTATTGTCTGTATCGAAGAATCAGATTATGTTAGGGATATGCAAGATTTACTTTCCAATCATCATAATTTTGATTTATTAAATGAAAATCCGTTAAAGAAATTAAAAAGAGAAGATGTTGGACAATTGGAGAAAGAAAAGACTGTTAGAATAAGATATAAGATGGAATATTTTTTTGAATATTTGAATATTTCGAATGAATATTTTTTTAACTATCAATAATCCAGGTATATTTTTAGAAAAAACTATAATTTAATTCTCGAAGACCCTATTATAACTTTAAAATGCAATATTAAAAGTAGCTGGGAATAAAAAAAAAATTATTCAAAAAACGGTTCCCGATGACTCCGTACTGATTTTTTGGATCTTGTTGCAATATTTCCTTTGAAATAGTTCAACAGACAATTTTAAATTGACGGGACAATATTAAAATACGTGCTCGATTCCTATTTTTTACCAAAAAAAAATTTTGTTTGTTCTTTTAGTTTTCGAGAAAACAAGCCGCCGCTAGCTTGCCGTAAACTCAGCACCGCCATCTACAAAAATCATCGAATTTAGTAAAATAACCAGGCTAGATTTTTTTGCTATTTTTTTACTTTACAATGCGCTATGGATCGTTTTTGTAAAATTAACCCTCATTTAAAAAACTTAACCCTTGTAATAAAAAAAAATTATTTCGGAATAGTATTTAAAACTTGACAAGGCTAGATTTTTTTGCTATTTTTTTGCTTTTCAATGTGATATGAAAGACTTTCTTTAAATGAATCCTTATTTGCAAAAAACAACCCCTCTGTACCACGTAGACAAGACTATGTCAAAAAATAATGTTTTTCATAATTTTTCTCTGTAAATAGAGTCTCTGATCTTCAAGCACCACAAAAATACCCACAC
>JAAAKG020068656.1:0-17437 GCA_010014905.2 Druon quercuslanigerum
ATTCAAGAGGGCCGATAGAGGCTCTTATCGAAACATCTCCTTTGTTGCAATATTCCACAAGGGGTGATTTAATTAATTTAATTTTTTGAGAGAATTTATTGAGAAAATTAGGGAATTTTTATGCAAGTCAGGGCAGCCTCAAAAATTGAATGACATTTCCCTGACTGATTTTTATTTTCTCTGACCATTTATATTTGAAGACAAAAATTCTAATCTTGCCACATTTTTATTCTAGAATATTTGATAAATGGAATATCAAATTTTTTAATCTAAATTGATCAGTTTTTAAATTATGATTTTCAGGGCGGCCATAGCTTAATTTACTTTTAAAAAGTGACCCAATGACACCGAAAAAAGGGACGAAAAGTGACAATCTTACTTATGTTCTATTGAATTAAATTCATAAAAACTCATAGGGAATTAGAAAAAATTCAAGTGAATTGAAAACAATTCAAAAATATAAAAATGCATTGACTTCAGAAAGTTTGCAATAAGTTTAGAAAAATTCAAGCGAATTCAAAGGAAATTGATTAAAATCTTAGAAATTTAAGGTCAGTTTACAATACTTAACGATGAATTAGACGAAAACTATAAAAAAAAATCTATTGAATTTAGTAGAATTGTGTGAATTTAGACGAATTCAAGTCAATTAAAAAAATTCAAGAGAATTCCAAAGAATTTAAGAAAGTTCAGGACAAATTAATAAGAATGCAGAGTGAATTTGAAATCACTTATTGTGAATAAATTATTTGAAATTCATTAAAATATTATAAACTCATGTGATATTTTATGAAATCTGATATTTCCTGAAATCCTTGAAAATTTATTTAAATATCTTGAGATATTTGAAAATCTCTTAAAATCATTAAAATGCCGTGCAATCTTTTAAAATATCCTAAAATATTTGAAATCCCTTAAAACTTGGTGGATATGGGTTAAGTTATTTTTTTTTAAAAAGCTACTAAACTCATATTTTTTTTAAAGTGACGACAGTGACTGTGAAGTGAATAATAATTGATTAGTTAAAAAAAATAGACTAAAATTGACTGTGTGGCAGCCCTGACTATTCTTTAAAGTGCTTCTGCCAGCAATTGCTTGACTTTTGTCGTTTTTTTTTTAAACAAAATCACTGAATTTCTCCGACAAAAGAAATTCCCTGACTTCCAGGTTTTCTCTAATCTTTGAAATTTATGCGCAATAGTTCAAATTGTATTGGATTTTTAGTCTAGTATAGTGAAAGTTGTTCAAATCAAATTCTTTGAACAATTTTGTTATTGTTTTTAACAATTTTCTCTTAGAATAGAGTCAGAAAGTCACGGTTTCGTTCCCATTTATTCAACTTATTTTCAACTTTTAAATTATGGAACAGGAATTATCAATTATAATTAAGAATTTTCTTAGAAAAATGCTAGAACCTTTCAGTTTTTTCTCAATTTGTCCACTTTTTGTCGACTTTTCAGTTACGATTAGGTGAAAATTCATTGAAGTTGACAAACATAAAAGGTTAAACAATGTAATATTATTTTTAATCATATTATCTTTGAACTATGTTAGAAAGTTGCGTTTTTTCTGAAATGTTCAACTTTTTGTTCACTTTTCACTTTGAGTTTGGTAATAATTAATGAAGTTTAGCAAACATCATTATCTAAGAAATTTACAGGGATTCCAGCGCAAAAGGAGCTCAAAAGAGGGAAAATAGGGTCATTTTCTCACGAAAAAAGGGGAAAGAGTACACACTTATTTTTACGTGGCAAAAAGAACAATCAATCTTATTATAAGAAATGCTATATTAAAAAAATTAATGTTTTCTGTCATTAAAGAATTTATATTTTTTTAACATCGTTTTCATAAATATCGCTTTCCCAGATTTTTTATTTCTTCCTCACTATAATCAATACTTTCAAGACGAATTTTAAACTGCAGTTTTCCGTAGAGCGAAGTAAAAATACTAAGATCAATCAATCAATTTTGGATTGATTCGAACTTAAAATATCTTCAGCTTCAAACAAAGATACGTGTAATTATTTTTTATTCATGGGAAATATATTTTTTTTTTTCGTGAACTTCAGAAAGTTCCAAAAACACAACAAAAAAGAATTCCCAAAAATCTTAAATCACGACAAAACTTTTTTGTACAAAAGAAGAAAAACGATAAAATGTTTCTTTGCTTCAAACTAAATAAATTACAGACACATTTTCAAAAAAAAATTATTATTGACCCATACATTTTTTTTTTAAATTTTGTAGTTTTTTATTATTGTTCAGTAGTAAAAAGCTGCAAATATAAAAAATTCGTCATAATTTTTGAACCAATAGGAAATGTCTTTAATTTGAAAAATGTTAAATGTTCACTGATTTAAAATGTTTGTTTCATCACAAGTTTTTTTCCGTCAGCTCAAAGGATTTGATTTATTTTAGCATTTTTACTACGTGCTACTCTTCAGTTCTCTTAAACTCAAATTAAAAATTGCTTAAATTAGAACATTTAACATTACAGTTGATGGATTTGGAATATACCACTTTTTAATTAGGTGTTAACCTTTCTATAATTGAACTAAAAATCGTTAAAAAGTACTGTATATTTTGCAACTGTTCCAATTTTATGTCATTGCTTTAATTATTATTCAATAATAGATACACTTAGTAATTTTAGAGAATTTTTCGCCTAGTTTAAATATAATATTTTCAAATATCGTATGTTAAAAGAGAAAAGGGGAAAGTTTTTTGAGAAGTTTATGTTTTAAATCTTTTAGAATATTTAAAATCCTGGAACCTGGTGCACACTCAAAAGTTGAATGAGCAACCTATCGGTACACAGTAAGTTTTAAACTTACTTCTGAGCCTCTGTAGAGCATATTTCTTAAAATTTCTGTGGTCATGATCAGAATGCTTGCGGTTGGGTTGATCGTCACATCTCCAGTGACAAGTCCAACGTCTTTGAATTCTTCATAAAATTCTCTGTACTTTTGGTTACTCAGGGCTTTAATAGGTGTTGTGTATATTACCCTCTGCTTATCCCTCAAGGAACACGCAATCGCATATCTACAAGATTCAAAATTATTGACCAAAATAGGATAGAAAAGTGGATGTAATCAAAAACATTAAACCATTTTTTTCAAGGAAATTTTAAATGTACATACTCAGCAACGACGGTTTTACCAGCAGACGTGTGAGCTGATACTAAAACTGACTGATTATTTTCAATACAGAGAATCGCCTCTTTTTGAAAAGGGTCCAAGACAAATTTGTATTCCTTTGCCGGCTTGGTTTTGGGTATTTCCAAGGGAACGTAATCGTGCCCTGGGGGCACTGCAACTTCGTGGGTACATGATTCGATTGTATCTATCGTATGTATTGTGATACGTGTTGATAATGCGTCCAAACTAGAATGAATATTTATATACAAATAAAGAACATGCCTTTTCAAGCCTCGGACACACTTTAGAAGTAAAAAATAGTGTAAATAATGTCACAAATTTGAAAAAACAGCGTCAAAATAGTGTAATAACATTTTTCAAATCTGTAGTCTAAGATCAAGAAAAAAAACGGTGGAAAATTAATTTGATTTTTTCAGCAAATTTTCCAGTTTTCTAACAAATTATTTTTAAAGTATTACAAATTAATTGGAATTTAATTAAAAATGTTATTCTTTAGTCTACGAATGATCAAAATTCATATTTAATTATTGCAGGCTTCACAGTCTTTTTCCTATTTCCCTTTTTCTACGTTTTTCCACTTAAATACAAACTAAATTAATAGCACCAAATAAGGCAATATAACTATTTTTTGTTGAAAATTCATTCTTTTCTCTTCAAAAATATACTATTAAATTTTTGGTTGATAATTGAATTATTTTGTGTAAAAATCAACACTTTTGTTAAAAAGTCTTTTTTTGCCTGAACATTCAACAATCTCATTGAAATTTTTTTTTTTACCAACATTTTTATTTAACTTACCTATTTTGTTGAACATTTTCCTTTTTAATTTATAAATTCATCTCTTTCTGTAGAAATTTCACCTTTTTTAGTTAAAAATCCAATTGCTTTTTTTTAAAATTAAAATCTTAAAATAACACTAAATTTATTTTTTTGTTTCAAAAATGCAACTGATTGGCTAAAAATTCATATTTTCGGTTGGAAAATTCAACTGTTTGTTCAAAATTAATCTTTTTCTGTAAAAATTTCACCTTCTTCGGTGAAAAGGCACGCTCGAAAATTCAACAAGTTCGTAAAAAATGTAACCATTTGTTCAAAAATGCACGTATTTTGTTTAACATTTTTATTTTTTGGTAGAAAAACAATTTTTCGGTTGAAAATGCAACTGTATTTCATGAAAATTAATTTTTCTTGGTTAAATACAACTGTTTTTTTATTTTAAATTAAATTCTTGAATCTTAAAATATCTAAAAATTTAACTACTTTATAGAGGTTTCGTCTTTTTGGTTTAAAACTGCAACTATTTAGTACAAAATTAAACTGCTTTTGTAATCGATTTGAGAAAACCAAGCAATTCTTCGACCGATAATATTGCTTACCGATAATATTGATAATATTTACTCATTTAAATTTTATTCTATTTATGATGACCGTAAGACTAAAAACAACACACATTCTATATCCATTAAACTGCTTTGTTGAAAATCTTATGAATTTTTAAACATTTATCTTTTTGTTTCGAAAAATTATTCTTTTTCACTGAAAATTTAATATTTTTTGGTTATCAATGCAATTGTCTGATTGAAAATTAATTAATTTAGATAAAAAATTAACTTTTTTTTAACTGAATTGTTTTTTGGAAGATTTAACCATTCGTTTAAAAATTAATGTTACTTGTTGAAAATTTGTATTATTTGGTAGAAAATTAATCTGTTTTGGTTGAGGATTAAAGTTATCTCAAAATATTAACAAATTTAACTACCCTGTTGAAAATTTAAGTGAATAGCTGACAGCTCATATTATCGGTTTGAAAATTTAACAATTTAGTCGTAAATTCGACTACTTAGTAAAAAAAAATTTTTTTATTGAAAATTAATTCTCCTAAATGAAAAATTTAATGTTCCATTTTTGCATAAAAATTGATCTAATTAGTTTAAAGATTCAACTATTCAGTTAACAAAATTTTGAAACGAAAAAATAACAAAATCAAAATTAATCAAATTAAATTTGAAAAAAACATCACATCCATTTTTCATGCTATTTAGTTTAAAAGTTATGTAATTTATTGAAAATTCGTCACTTTTATAGAAAATTAACTTCTTGGTTGAAAATTTAACTACATGATTAAAAATTTGTGTATTTTGTTGAACATTCCTCTTTTTGGTAGAAAAATAATCTTATTGGTTGAAAATTCAACTATTTGGTTAAAAATTTATGTGATTTGTTAAACATTCGTTTTTTTTAAATGAAAAATTAATCTTCTTGGTTGAATATCAAGTTGAAAATTCAACTATATAATTAAAAGTTTATGTATTTTTTTTTAAATTCGTCTTGTCCGAAAGAAAATTATTGCTACTGGTCAGAAGTTTATGTATTTTGTGAGGAATGCACCTTTATAGGTTGACAATTAATTTTTTTTTGGTTGAAAATTCAACCATTCTGTTTTGAATTCGTCAGTTTTGGTTCAATTCAACTGTTTTTGTTTTCAAGTGGAAATCTTTTCTTGGTTCAAATATCAACCTTCACATTTTTGGTTTACAACTTACCTTTCCTTCAATCAAAATTCAACTACTTTATAAGAAACAGGAAGATCCCCCCAATCGCCTAAAGTTACTTTTTGATGACCCCTAAATAAATACAAAATTTCTTCCTACTTATTAAATAAATAGTGACATTAAGTGAAATTTGTTAGAAAAAATAGTGTATTTAGTGTAATTTTTTCAAAGTAGTAGCAAAATTGTTTCAATGATCACACAAAGCGTCAACTGTTGAATAGTATGGTGGGTCGGAGGCCCGCATAATTATATAGGATTTCACACGTGCAATCGTAGATTCTTGACATAACCTTAAAAATATGATTTATATGAGATTTATGGAATAAAATTGTTAGCTTTTAATTTGCAATTAAATAAAAAAAGATTTTATAGAAACTCTGGATAATAACGTGATTCATGCAAAGATAGACTTCGAATTAGTAAACAAATTAAATTCATCAAAAATGGGATGAAAGTAAAAGTAACTTACTTGATGTCTTCCAGTAAAGGATCCTCTGTTTTCTGCTTTTTAGATGAGGTGGGTACATTATTATCTTCAATTTCTCGCTTAAGTGCAGGTTGAGAGTCCGAAAGTCTACAAATTAAAGCAAAAAATGCAAAATTGGAGGTAAAAGAATTCAAACTTTGAGGTTAGCAGTACTTCGATTTATTTATAATAACGTATTATTTACCTTGTGTTTGTATCTGTTCTTCCATCAGAAACAGATTTGGTCAAGGGAATAATAGGAAGAGTATTTTCTGTGGTTTCTTCAAATGCATCAAACAAATCGTCGTCAAAATCAGCCATTTTTAGAGGTTAAATAGTTTCGTGTGCCGCTTGCTTCGGTTTCAGCTTCAGGTAGGAAGAGTTCTTTCCATGATATGGTTCTTTCTATCTCTTTCTATTACAAGGTATTTCTGTGACAGTAGGATAGGACAGAAGATGTTGATAGTTCTACCCGTTGCCGTCTCCACATTTTTGGAGTAGTCAAATTTTTATAAATTAAATACAATTAAATATGACTTGCTTATTGAAAGAAAGAAAATTTGAATGTCGGTATGTTTAAAAAAAGAATTAGTTTTATAATTATTACTGGTATCCAATAATAAAGTTATAAATACTTATGCTAATTTATTTCATTTTAGGGTTAGTTCCGTGTTGAACAAAAACATAAAAGAATTTGGGAAAAAATATTTATTTGATGAGTCGAATGAAACTTGCTGGAACTCGGATTCTGTAAGTAATTATTTTAATTCTCATAATTTCTATATTTTTCACGTAACACAGAATTTAAAATATATATATATTTCCAATTGAGGCTAACAATAATGGAGAGACTAATGAAAAACAGTATCCACATTGTAAATAATTAATTTAGTTATTTGTTGTTTTACAACGTTTACAACTAAATGGTTAAACATTTATCGTAAAAAAGAAGAATTTTCATCAAAATTGTTGAATTTTTAACCAAATATTTGAATTCACACCCAAATGGTCCAATTTATCAAACAATAAAATATTAATTACCAACCAAACAGTTAAATTTTTTACCAAAAGATATAAAATTTCAAGCAAAAGGGATGAATTTTCAAGAAAATAATTGTCATTTTAAGCGAACAGTTGATTTCTTTTAACATATAAAGTTGAATTTTCATCCAAATAGTGGAATTTTCAAACAATCATTTTTAATGTTTTAATTTTCTCGACTAGAAAGGTGAGTTTTTAACAAAATAGTAAAATTTTCAACCAAATAATTAAGTTTTCAACAAAGCAGTTGAATTTTCAATCAAGAAGATTAATTTTGAATTAAATAGTTGAATTTAAACCAAGTAAATGAATTTTTAACCGAACAGATTAATTTTCAAAAAGTAAATAATAATAATTTTTTATCAAGAACATTAATTTTCTACCAAAGACGAATGTTCAAGTATATAGTTTAATTTTCAACAAAATTATTAAAGGTTCAAAAAATAATTTAATTTTTAATGAAATAGTTAAATTTAAACCATATGAAATAAGTTTTAACCAAGAAGATTAATCTTCAAGAAAATAGATGACTTTTCTACAAAATAGTGTAATTTTCAAATAAGTAGTTGAATTTCCAACAAAATATTTAGGTTTTCAAAAAAATAGTTGAATTTTTAACAAAGAAGACTAACTTCATACAAAAGGACGAATTTTCTACAAAATAATGTAATTTAATGAAAATAGTTTAATTTTGAAGCAATCAGTTGAATCAAATCAAATAAATAAATATTTAAACAAAAACTTTATATCTTAACCAAGAAGACTAATTTTCAACAAAATACATGAATTTTCAACAAATTGATATAATTTTTAACCAAATAGTTGTGGTCAAACAGTCAAGTGAATTAATTTTCAACAAAAATACATGAATTTTTAACTAAATAGTTCAATTTTCAACGAAGTAATTTAATTTTCAACAGGAATGATGAATCTTCAACAACAACAAAATAAACTTTTAACATGGTGATAGATGATTCCGAAAATTTGAAGCGTAGTAATTTGTTTTTTTTTTTGCAATTTAAAATTGAAAATGTACCGGCTTAAAAATGTGAAGCTTATAGGATTTAAAGAGGCTTCAATTCCAAGCTTGAAAGTTTTCTTAAAATTTTTAACAGTTTTTTTTTCAAATTTTAAACCGTTTTAATTAGGTTTTTGCAAAAATTAAAATTTTTAGCATAATATAACTAAAAATTTCCATTAACAAATTCACTGTTGAACGCTTTTAATTAAGAATAATACCATTTCAATTGCCAGGGATTTTGAATAATCCAATTTTCAAAAATCTAATCTAAAATTAAACAATGTTTTAACGTTTTAAAATTGTCCTTTTTTCGACATTTTAATCTGAAATGATTGAATTTCGAGATTCTGCAATTCAAACAAAAGTTGTTCAATTTTTAACGCTTTGAAATACAAAAGATACAATTCCAACTCCTTTCTAACGAAATTGTCCCATTTTTAAAATTACAGTCTGAAATTGTTTAATTTGAAAGCTTTAAGGAAAAAAACATTTTAATTTTAAACGCTTTTTATTTAGAAATGACACAAGTTGACTTATTGTCCTTTTTCAAATTATTAGCTAATCTGAAATTGTTTGATTACGTTTTAAGTTCAAAATCGTTTCATATATTTTTTTTCAAATTTAAAACGCTTTTAAATCGAAATTATTATTTGTGTCATTAATTTGTCTAACTTAACATTTAAAAATTCGTCAAATAATAGATGTTTAAATTTTTTATATTTTTAATGTTAAGAAGTCAAAGTTCAGATGTGTATAAACCAAATTTCTATATAAAAATTTCAACATCGTATATTACAGGGAACACCGCAGTGGATTCTTATTAATTTTGAAGAGGAAGTGGATTTATCAGAAATAGAAATAGAGTTCCAAGGTGGATTCGCCGGAAAGAAATGTTCCTTAGAAGCTGGTTCAGACTCTAAAAATCTCTCTGTCGTAGAAGAGTTTTTTCCAGAGGACACAAATACTGGGCAACGATTTCGGTTGTCGGAAACAAAAAAAGCTAAAGTGTTTAAAATAGTTTTTCATAACAGTACCGACTTTTTTGGTAGAATTGTAATATACAGACTATCGCTTCACTCATGATAGTTTTTATTGAATTATAAATGAATTTTGTACATTTTTATATTACAGAACATAAATGTTATCTTTTTAAAAAAAACTTTTTAGTTATTTTGTCAAAAATAAAAAAAGTCGAGTGTCCAATTTCTATACTTTCGTCACTTCTATTTTCTGTTTCTTTGAGAAGTGCTTGATTTTCTCTTCCAGGCTTTCTGCAAACAGAAAATAAAAATATTTATTGCGTTAAATATACTTTAGTACCGTATAATGATAATTTCTTATACTGACCACAAGTCAATCTTTCCATTAATTGTTTATAAGTTTTCGATTCCACTCCCCGAAGAAGGCATTCACTTTGAAAATTTATGTTCGATGCATCTGGGAGGTTCATCAACATAGACTTTATCATCGTAGACCTGAAAATATTTTATTTTTATTTTTAGATTGTCTACTCAAATCCTGGGAAAAAAATTACCTGACAAGTTTTTTCCGTCCCTAGGGATGCAATTAATATGTTTCATTTAGAAAGCTGTGACAAATTATATTAAAAGGTAGTTTAAAATGTATTAGCAGCATATATTAATTAAATAATACTAAAAACATAATAAGTCATTTCTTGATTTGTCTCGAATGTCCATGAATTTGAATATTTAGGTAAAATTAATGTTAGTACTATCTTAAATTAAATTTAAGCTGCTACAAATTAATAATTTTTGAAGTAATAATATTGCATTTTCAACCAAATAGTTGAATTTCATACAAAAGAATTAATTTTCAACTAAAATGATCAATCTTTAACTCGAATAATTGAATTTTCAACCAAGAAGATGAATTTTTAGCCCAGAAGATTCTAACAAAAAATAAGAATTTTTAATAAATTTGTTAATTTTCAAACAAAAAAGATCAAATGTTTACCAAAAACTAAATAGTTAAATTATCAGTTATAAAAATTCATATTCAATCAAAGAGAATAATTTTCAACGATGGATTTTGAATCAAAATAATCAATCATTGTCTGGATTATTTGAATTTTAAAGTGAAAATATAAATTTTGAACAAAAATATTAATTTTCAACAAATGAGATTATTTTTTACCAAAAAGGCAAATTCTCAACTCAAAAAATTTTTTTCAACCAAAAATCGAATAATTAAATTTTTAGTTAAAAAAATAGTTACTGAAATAGTTAATTTATAATTCAAAAAATTAATTTTTATTCAAAGAAAGAACGAAATTTCAATGAAACCACTCATTTTGCAACCAAAGAGATCTTTCGATTAAAATTATATTTTAAGCAAACAAAGTTTTAATTTGTAATAAAAAATAGTTGAATTCAACCAAAAAACGACAAACAAAATGTTGAATTTTCAAGGAATGAAATGAATTTTTCGCAAAGAAAACTTTTTTTTACCAAAAAGAACGAATTTTCAACCAGAAACGATCATTTTTTAACCAAAAATAAAATAGTTAAATTTTTAGTTAAAAACATTACTTTTAGAAAAATACTAATTTTCCAGAAATTGATCAAATAGAGAAATATAAAGCTACTTTTACAAATGAAAAATCATGGTTATTCTACTGTATATTGTAATAAAAAAAAAAATTAGGCACGCGCTCGAAAAAATCTTCCTCGAAATTTACAGGTTGTTCCGCGTATATTCCCCGATAATTCCAGGTTTTTCAAGTAGTCCCAAAATAGGTCGGAAATATTTTTTTTAATTTTCATGCATATTGCCCGGAAATTTGTACGAATTCAAAAAAAATGAATGCGTTAAAAAAGAATTTATCACAATTAGCCATAGAAAACAAATCGAAACTTATTTTTTAAATATAACTCTCATGAGTCTGTTTTATAGGGTCCAAAAAAACCCTTGAATGAAAAATTGAGTTTTGCAAGATTTTGGCGCTAATTTTGATTTGTTTGCGTTTTTTAAAATAATAATTGTTTATAATAAATCAAAAACTACTTTTTACTGCTAATTATATGTTTATATATTTTTTAAAAACAATTTATTATTGTTTTTAGCAGTTTTATTTCAGAATAGATTTTAAAAGTCGCGAGGTTTTCCGAAGTTTTCAACTTTTCACTCAGAGCGAAGTAATAATTAATGCAATATAAAAAGCATAATTATTAAACAAATTTTTTGTCCTTTTGTCCACTTTTAACTCAGTTTCCGGGCGATAAACATAAAAAATCTTTAAAAAATGTTGACCCATCATAGCAGACCTCCTCTATTTTATTCTGTTGAAATATCTCATAAAAAATAAGCTTACTTTATGTTGTTAAAGGTCCAATCTTCTTGTAAATTCCGTACAACTTCTTCTAGTTCTATTTTATCGAAAAACCACTCATTGGTTTCATATTCACTATGGAACAAGTTCAGCGGGATTTCATGAGCCAAATTGTATTGTGGCTTTCTAGGACATTTTTCTACGTCGAAGAGATCTTGAATAACTTCAGGCTTCTCTTTCTCTCGACCAATTAACAGTAAAACTCCCATTATGCATCGAATTTGATGCCAGAGAAAGGCTTGACTAGTTATAGTTAACTCACACATGTCATATCCTGAAATATGAAATATTGAAATATCTAAATCAGGGCGCCTAGCGATTATTAGGAACAAAATTCAAGGTATTTTTCAGGTTTGCCAGGTTAATAAATCAAGTTTTTCTAGGTTTCATTTTGGTTTCATTTGTTGCAAATAAAATAATGATATAAACGTTTGTTATACATGTAAAAAAATTAGCCATTAGCTTTTTTTTGCCAACAATTTCTTTACGGTTGTATTTGATTAAATACTTCAGTAGCAATAGAAATGATTTACTTTTTAGAAATATTAAAAATGTTACTTTAAAGGTTGTTTTAGAATTCGATAATTTTTTCAAATTGTCATTTAGTCCTAACTGATGATGTAAAACAAAATAAAATTTTGAAGTCACTCACAAATGTTAGTTTGCAATATTCTTGAAATGTTTTGAAACATTTTGGAATACTCAGTGAAATCTTGTGAAATCTTTAAAATCTGATGTAAAACGTGTCTGTAAAATATTTTGAATTTTTGTGAGATCCTTGTAACCTTTGTGTAATCTTTGAAATCCTTGAAATCTCTTAACATATAAAATCTTTTGAACCTTTCAAAATTATTATGTTTTTTCTTTGAAATCTGATGTAAAAGCGTTTGTGAAATCTTTTGAACCTGTGTGAAATCTTCATGAGATCATTGAAATCTTTAGTAATCTTGAAAATCTATGAAATCCTTGAAATCTGTTGAGAGTTTCTAAAATCGTTTAAATTCTTTGAAATCTTTTAAATATGATCTACACGCCTTAGTAAAATCTTTTGAATCCTTTTGTATTTTTGAAATCCTTGAAATGTTTTGAAATATTTGAAGCATTTTTGACACCTTTGCGAAATCTTTTTAAACTCTTTGAAATCTTTTGAAACCTTTTGAAATCGTTTCAAATATTTGGAATCTTTGATATCTGTTGTAAAATACTTTTGTGAAATCCTTTTAAATCTTATAAAATCTTTTTTACACTTTGGAAATATTTCTTAAATGCTTGCAAAACGTCTTTGTAAATTTTTTTAAATCTTTGTTAAATATTTGTGAGATCTTTTAAATACTTGAAACTTTTTTGAAATCTTTTCAATATGTTAAAATTATTGTAGAATTTTTGCGAAATTATATAAATCTTTTAAAGCTTTGCGAAATCTTCGTAAAATTCTTTAAAGTTTTGTGAAATCTGTTAACATTTTTTTGAAGTCTTTGAAATAATTTTTGAGACCTTCGCAAAATCTTTCTAAAATGTTTGTGTAATCATTCAAATCTGATGTAAAAAGTGTCCGTGAAATATTTTGAATTTTGGTGAGATCCTTGTAATCTTTGTGTAATCTTAAAATATTATTAAATCTTTTGAAACCTTTGCGAACTCTTTTTAAAATCTTTTGAAATTTTTTGAAATCGCTTCAAATATTTGGAATCTTTGATATCTGTTTTAAAATACTTTTGTGGGATATTTTTAAATCTTCTAAAATTTTTTGAATGAAATCTTTTAAAACCTTTTGAAATCTTTTAAATTTGATGCAAAAAGTTTTTGTAAATTTTTAAAAAGCTTTGTTAAATATTTGTGAAATATTTTAACTACTTGAAGTCTTTTTGAAACCCTTTCGAACTCTTTTTAAACTCTTTGAAATGTTTTGAAACCTTTTGAAATCGTTTCAAATATGTGGAATGTTTAATATCTGTTTTAAAATACTTTTGTAGAATCTTTTAAGATCTTTTTAAATCCTCTAAAATGTTTTGAATGAAATCTTTAAAAACCTTTTGAAATCTTTTAAATTTGATGCAAAACGTCTTTGTAAATTTTTAAAAAGGTTTGTTAAATATTTGTTAAATCTTTTAACTTTTTAAAGTCTTTTTGAAACCTTTGCGAACTCTTTTTAAACTCTTTGAAATCTGTCGAAACCTTATGAAATCGTTTTAAATATTTGGAATCTTTGAGATCTGTTTTAAAATACTTTTGTGGGATATTTTTAATTCTTTTTAAATCTTCTAAAATGTTTTGAATTAAATCTTTTAAAATCTTTTGAAATCTTTGAAATTTAATGGAAAACGTCTTTGTACATTTTTAGAAATCTTTTTTAAATATTTGTGGAATCTTTTAACTATTTGAAACTTTTTAAAATCTTTTCAAGCAGTTAAAATCTTCGTAGAATTTTTGTAAAATAATTTAAATCGTTGAAATCTTTGCGAAATCTTTGTAAAATTCTTTTAAGTTTTGTGAAATCTGTTCAAAAATTTTTGAAATCCTCGAAGTTTTTTTGAAAGCATTGAATTCTTTGGAAACCTTTGCAAAATCTTTGAAATACTTAAAATCTTTGAGAAATTAATATTTTTATTCTGTTAGCGTATTTATGAAATTCGTGTGAAATCATTTAAATCTTTTGAAATTTTCGTCATGATTGCGAAATTTGTGTGAAGTCTGGATCCATTTTCGAGATATTTGGGAAATCATTGAAATGTTTGTAAGATTATTCAATGCTTTTGAAATATTTGAAATATTTGTGAAATGCTTTAAATCTATTGGAATATTTGTGAAATGTTTGTGAAATAATTCAAATTTTTCCGAAATTGGTAAGAAATCTTTGGAATGTTTTAGAAACTTATTGAAATATTTCTAAATCTTCGAAATGTTTATGAAATCATTGAAATTTTTGACATTTTTGTCAAATCTTTTTGTCAAATTTTGTGAAATCTTTGAAAACTTTTTGAGTCTGTACAAATTATGTAAAATCTTTTGAAAAATCTTTAAAAATCTTTCTATATTCTTTTCAAACTGAAATTTTTTAAATCTTTTCGTAAAAGTTAAAAATATTTTGAAATCATTTGAATTTTCGTTTAATCTGATGTAAGACGCCTTTGTGAAATCTTTCAAATCTTTGAAATTTGATGTACACGCCTCAATGAATGTAAATTTTTTGTAATCTTCTACCATTTGTTTTGACCTTTTGAAAAATATTTCGAAATCTTTGTGAAATCTTCTGATATATTTTAAAATCCTCTAAAATATCTTGAAACATTTTTAAATCGTTTGAAATCGTCTGAAATATCTATAAATCTAGAAATCTGGTGTACCTCGAATATTCTAATCGTGAAACTGAATTAAAATCGACATTGTCAATTAATAATCTTTATAATTTATAAGTTGAATATCAGAAAAAATGTAAGATCAAGAGATTACTCTTTGGATTTCAATCAAAAAAATATTTTAGAAGAAAATAATAAAAACATCAAATTGAAGATTATCATGCAAAATTCTAGGAGGTTTCCAGGTTTTCAAAGTTAAAACAAATTTCAAAAATATTTACAAATTTAAAATGTTTTTAAGTAGCTTCAAGCTAGATGTCCAGTATTTCCAGATTTTTTCCTTCAAAATTTTGTTTTTTTGAATTAAAAAAAAATGAAACATCAATGTTAAAATACCTGAGGGTATTTCCTCATTTTGTTGAATGCAACGTACAAAAGCTTCTTTAATAGTCCGAATAAAATTAACAACCCCATTAGCGACATCCATCTTGCAGATATTTCTGAAGTCGTGACTTCCTATCATGTATTTAAGTGCCGTATTCATAACTTCTATATTCAAGTTACCCCTGGGGAAAAAGTATTTGTAGGTTCGGCACTTGCAGTCAAACCTCGCAGAAAGATCGTTTGGTGCAGGACACCAAGAAATGCACCGAATATTTTTTGGTAAGATTCTGTTTAATATTTTGCAGTAGGGTAGCTCTTTATCCAACTCGGATTGATTCTCAGGATCTAATCGGCTGCGAATATCTATTGATATAACTTGAGAAAATGCACTGACACCTTTGTCTGTTCGACCACACCTATGATAATTCGAAGATTCTCTACTTTCTATGCAGCAACTTTTTACTAGGGCTGCAAAAAGGTGGTACTCGATAGTGCTATTCGTATTTTCTTGTTCCATAAATCCCTGGTAGTCCCAACCGAGATAGTAAAATTTCAAGAGTATGTGTCTTTTGTGGTGCCTACGAAATTAATTAATGTAATTCATGGAATTCACAGACTTCACAGCTCAAAAGAGGGGAAATAGGGTGGTTTTTTCACACCAAAATAGTAGAATAATAGGGGCATACATACTTTCTTTTAAATAAAAATAATATATGTAGCATATTCGTATGAGTTCAAATCGAAATATATTTAATTTTCAACAAAAAAGTTGAATTTTTAGTTAAATATTAAGTTTTTACCCAGAGAAACATTTTAATAAATGTTTTAGAAAACATTTCTTTAAACACAAAAAACTGAATTTTCTACAAAAAAGTCAATTTTTTACCACGAGAAATAAATTTTCAATCAAATAGTTGAATTTAAAGAAAAAAGAAAAATCAACCAAAAAATTGAATTAACAATAAAATAATTGAAATTTTAAGCAAAGGAGACACATTTTCAACCAAGACAAATTTTTTAACCAAGAACGAAAAAAATGCAACCAAATGTTGAATTTTCAAACCAAAAAGACGACTTCTACAAAAAAGTTGAATGTTTAACATGAAATTTTAACAATAGTCTAAATTCAACCAAATAGTTGAATTTTCAAACCAAAAAGATGATTTCTTAGTTAAGAAGATTAATTTTGAACCAAAGATGGAAGAGTTAAATTTTCAGTTAACAAATTAATTTTCATCAAAGTAGTTTAATTTTCAACCAAATTTTTGACATTTCAATCAAAAAAGGCGAATTTTCTACAAAGAAATTGAATTTTAACCCGAAAATATATATTTAAAAAAAAAGTATAATTTTAAATCAAACGGTTTAACCCCAAAAGAATAATTTGCTACAAAACAGTTGAATTTTCAATAAAAAATTAAATTGCAATCAAACACTTGAATTTTAAACTCAAAAAGAGGAATATTCAACCAAAAAAAATCAAGTTTCTGACAAAACAAAACAATTTTTAAAAAAATATATGAAATTTCAACCACATAGTTCAATTCTCAACTACTAAAGATCCACTTTCAACCAAAAACGGAATAGTTAAATTTCCAAATAAAAAATACATTTTAAACCAAAACAAAAGACTTTCAAAAAAAAGTTTAGTTTTCTACAAAATGAATGAATTTTTACCAAAATAGTTTACCTTTCAATTTCGTACTTGAATTTTCAATAAAAAAAGATTGATTCTCAACGAAAAGTCTTAATCAACGAAAAAATAAATTTTCAACAATAAAATTAATTTTGGACAAAAAGTTCGATTTTCAACCAAAAAGATGAATTCTGAAGATGACTTTTCTACCAAAAGATTAATTTTAATTAAAAAGGAATAAATTTTCTCTTCAAAAATCCGAATGTTCAACAAAAAAGTTGAATTTTGAACCAAACATTTGAATTTTTAACCAAACTCTTAAAATTCCAAGCCGAAAGACAATTTTTTAAATCAAAAAGTTAGAATTTATACCCCGAATACATGAATTTCCAACAAAAATGTTAATTTCCAACTAAATAGTTGGGTCTTTAATATAAATTTATATTTAATTTATTTATATTTAATAATTAATATTATATAATATTATAATATAATAATAATATAATATAATATAATATTTAATATTTAATTAAT
>JAAAKG020068667.1:0-17436 GCA_010014905.2 Druon quercuslanigerum
TTTTTAAATATGGGAACTAATTTCGATCTTGGGACTGGCTTGGTCGGTGCATTTGAGTGTCACATGCCCTTAAGTAATACGAATAAATTCATAAGTGTTATCCAAAAATATTTAACAATTAATTATTAGAGGATAGCCCTGACGGACCAAATGAACGCCAGCGTTACGCTACAGCGTAACCATAAAGTAAACTTTAATTGTTGCAATTATTATAATTCATAGTTATAATATTATAAATTATAGTTATACATTAAAGTTTACGTTAAAGATTTATTTATTTATTTCAATTACATTCCCCGCAACCTAAATCGGCCATTTAAAGGGTAACATGATAACAAGTATATGAACGCCTTACAAGAAAAAAGAAAACTAAATCTATATGTATACACCTAACAGCGGCAGCGAATTACATGTGTAAAACTCAGGGATTAAGATAAAGTGAAAATAAAAATATTTTAGGGTTCTAAAATTTAAACAAGCTAATCAAGTTAGGTTGTCGTGTCGTATAAGGTCGTCGCTTATAAAAAGGATAAACAATAATATTTAAAAGAAAATTATTATAACGCATTTCTAGGCTGAGTTACATATGTGCTAACGCATCTTATAAAAACTGGTTTGGTTACAGAAAAAAATTTGATCGAAATTATTCGTTGACCTGCTAATAGCGTGTCTGTTTATGTTAGTACACATATAATAAATAGGTGCCCTCTGACCAATAGCATTTTTGGTTGTAGATGTAAAGAAAGGAACATAATATAGAGTATTGGATCGAGGAACTTTAAACAATATTTGTCGTAAGGTAGATGGAATGTCTACTTCGGATCGTAACATTTTAAACATATATAAGCATGCGGCAGGATACGACTGCCAGCCATTGTAAGAAAATCAAAACTCGTAAACATAGCTAGGTAGTCCGAGACTATATTTAATAATCCTTTTTTGGACACTCTCAACCTGAGTGATGTATTTTGCATATATCGATTTCCAGGTTCTAGAGCAATATTCAAGCCTTGATCTTACCATGGCATTATAGAGCATGGTAATGACGAAAATGTCATTAAAATGATTGGCAGACCAAATTACAAACCCAAGCTCCGATAAGGCAGATGATACCATTGCTTGAATTTGCTCTGCCCAAAGAGGTTTGGGGTCGTATAATAGACAAAGGTCACGGATGGAGAAAAACCTTTCCAGCCCTTTCCTAATGATAATCTTGTATAGTCATGAAAAACTGGGCTGTCTCACCTTTAGGGCCTAGGCATGCTCGGTCGCCTACGCTTACGCTGAAGCTGACGCCTTATGCCACGCAGTTTGGAACGCTGTTCAAGTTATACTCAGTTGGGAGGGCAAAAATGTTGGCCCCTGTTGTCTTTAAAATCGGGTTTGAAATTTTAATTTTTGAAATATATGAATTTGTAGGAAATTTTATGGCGCATCTTTTATCTTCTTACAAAAAACTTGTATCTTTTACTGTTTCTGAAAGGAAGGGAAAAAACTGGATTTTGTGAAAAACCAAATTTAATACATATTTTGACTCTAACTCGCTCTAAAAGACAAAGTTCTGAATATTTTTGCATGGAAATTGGAGGAGTTATGCTTCAAACTGGTTTGAAGATGATATGCTCGTTTAAAATTTTCCGATTTGTTATAAAAAAAAACTATTAATTTGTTTGCCAAGCAGTCTCAAAATAACGTTACGACACTTTGAAACGCTTCGTTCATCGAGGAAATTTTGAGTAAGCCCAAACTTCCAGCGAGAGCAATGTTTATTAAGATATAATGAAGTTTTCTGAAAAGTATTACTTCAATAGAATGAATCGTTAAAAAAATATGAACATTCTAACAGCGCGTCATATAGAGACCGACCGCGTGAGAGGTTAAAATACTTTGTGCGCCAATAATATTTTATACAATAACCTCTCAAGCGGTCGGTCTCTGTATGACGCGCTGTTAGAATGTTCATATTTTTTAACGATTCATTCTACTGAAGTAATACTTTTCAGAAAACTTCATTATATCCTAATAAACATTTCTCTCGCTGGAAGTTTGGGCTTATTTAAAATTCCCTCGATAAACGAAGCGCAAAAAATGCGTAGTGATCCCACTCTCCACAACCGCCATACGTCAGCGATTTTGAATATGAAGTTTACTGTTAACTAATAAGAATTATACTGTTTTCTAATAACTAATTCTTCTGATAAGGTTCCTTGTGTTATGAATAATGTTGTAGGTAATTGTCGACAGCGAATGTTTATTTATACTTAAGTAATTATTTACTTTCAAGAAGGTAGACGTGAGAAGTCTTTGCATTATTTTCATTAATCTTCATAAAGTAAGCATTTTAAATTTTCTTCAGTCAGATTTGTCATCAATTCTTCATCGTAGAAAAGTATTTCGAGATAAACAGCGAAAATTTAAAAAGTGTAAATGACCGTAAAAGTGAAAAGGCATGATTCAGTCCCAGGTAAGAAGGACCAAGGTGATTGTATACATTCGGAGAAAATTTTCCAAGTACAAGTAGGGTTCCTTTTTTCAATCTGAGCAAAATATTAAAATGTTCAGCATGGACAATACCATTAAAGCAGTTGTGATTGTTGCACTCTTTCTTTTGTGGAGAAAGAGGCGAGGAATACGTTATCGTAAATGGAGTGCTCGACCTATCAATCGACTTCGACATGAGAAAGGCGAATATCGCAATTTGTTTAAGGAAATTAAAGAGTACGACCCGAAACAATTTTTCAAATATACTCGAATAACAAGCGAGAGATTCGATAAGCTGTTGCAACTATTGGAAGATTCATTGAGAAGAAGATCCTGCTTAACAACAATTTGACCCGAGGAACGTCTTGCAATCACATTGAGGTAGGTACTCACAAGTTTTTAAATAATTTTGTAAAAAATAAAAAATAAAGTATCTGAAAATTCAAGGATGGATGTCCCCCTTTCTTTTGTCGCCAATATAACTTAAAAAAAGGTATACATAAATTGGTCAAATTTTCAGGGTATATTTGCACAACCAGTAACTCAAAATCTGCCCAAGAATGTGTTGAAAAAACTAAGAAAAAATCGATGATTGCATACTGGAGAATACCGTACTCTGGCACGTGTTTTTCATCTTGGCTTTTGAGTTTTTGGGCCGATGTGCTGGTGAAAGATTTGTCGCTCATCTCAGGAGTTTTCGGATTAAATGATTGTTTTCTTTTCTTTGGTCTACCTTTTCTTAGACCACTAGTTGTTCTATCAGAACTTGTAACTTTACTCATATTTTAAATAAAAATTTGTAAACACTTATAGTAAAAATTCGCAAACACTTATAACCTCAAATCAACCTATTGGCTCAAGAAGCAACGATCAACTAAAATGTAAACTTGTTAGAGACCCTTGAATTGTAAAAGAGAATGGGGAAGGCCGACCAACAATAGCTACGCAGCTGGTTCTGTATACCTGCGAAGCGCTGCACTGACGTGGCCTGATGGGCGGAACTTCCGAAGGGTCTATCTCTTACAATTTTACTCGGATCGATTTGAAACTTTCGAAGTATATTTTAAACATATTGTACTATTTAATAAGACAAAAAAATCGATTTTCTGAAATGTTCAAACCCATGTAACCCCTTAAGAATGTTGGATTTTATGATCGGTTCAATGTCGTTCACGTAAATGTTAAAAAGAAGCGAACCAAGAGCCGAGCCTTGAGGAACCCCTGACGTGGCGTAAAAATTTTTCGATGAAAAACCTTTGTAAGACTTGTGTGATTAATTCTGTCGAAGGCTTTTGTGAAGTCGGTATAAATAACGCCAACCTGGTAAGCTTTTTACAGAGTATTAATAACATATTGTGTGAAACACATACGGTTGGTTACAGTAGACCTCTTTTGAACACACCCATGTTGTTCATCAGTAAGAATTGATTTCATTGCTGCATGAATTAAAAGGGTTATCGCAAACTCAAAAACTTTTGCAAAGTTAGAAATAATGGCCACAGGACTTTAAAAACAGGAACGACCTTGGGGGTCTGCCATACGACTGGAAACAATCCTGTTTTGTAAGTGATGTTAAAAATAATAGTCAGTGGTTTGGATAACACAGAGGCGCAATTCTTTGACAAAGAAATATGGATCCGATCAACGCCTGCCATTTCTGAAGCTTTGAAAGCCTTGGCTGCAGATGTTACATAGACAGCGGATCGTTCAATGTTGTCCGGCGGCAATACATACATTTTGATTGTCTAGTGCGAAACTTGTTATTGTTTACAATATTCCAGAAAGGGGGAAGTCGATATATCGGCTGGCGATCGTGTCGGGTTTTCGATACTCCTTTGACGTAGCAAGAAGCGGTTCATAGTAGGGTGAAATGAAAAATGAGGTTCAAAGTGACATATTGAATGCAATAATGCACCGATTTTAGAATAGTGTTTTTTTTAAGTTCAGGGCTAAATTTTCTAGAAAAAGTTGAGGGTGAATTTGTTTTTTTTTTGTTTATTTAAAAGTGAAGAAGTGTTGAATTTTTGCATTTCACGTTTTATTCTCTATAATTTTCTATAATAATTATTAAATATAAATATTATATTAAATAAAATAATCATTATATAACAATTTCTCTATAAAGAAGTGTTATCTTCAGAAGCAAGAATAACTTCAAGGTGACAGCCAACAAAACAAAACATGTTTTACTCTTTCAACAGCTCGAAAACGCCCTCAAACTCGTCGACATGTTTCTTAGAAAGAACAATGTGAAATGTTTGACAATTCTTTTTAAAAAGGTATTTTCTTCAGAAGAAAGAATCATCTTAAACTTTAACGCCAATAAAACACAAGATGTTCTATTATTTCGACGGCTTAAAAAATTTCTCAAACTCGTATACATATTCAACATTTAAAATAAATATACCAAAATGGAAAACCGTTCAGTTTTCCAAGAAATCTCAGGAAAATTTAGATATTCGTTATTCACTGCAACCTTTTAAAACCTTAAAAAGCCTCTCAATTTTTTTCTCTGCAATGTTCATAAATCAAAATTTTATTGTACATCATCTGAAACCTTTTAATTCCTACATTATTTTACAATCTTTTTACAGCATCTAAACCTTCCAGATATCCCTTAACATAAATAGAATTTTCACAACAGTTTGAAAATAATTGTGGAAATAAAAAGAAGTTGCTATGAAGTCTTCTTGATTTGTTTACACGAATTTTGAATTTTCTTTAAAACTTAAAAATAAAGAAAAAAACCTAAAAACCTAAAAATAAAAAAATAGGAAGTTGATTTTCAGTCAAGAAATGTAAATTTATTAACAAAAATATATTTTATAACAAGAAAGTGTCACAGTCTATGTATTTCAATAAAAAAGGGTGAAATTAAAGGAAAAAAAGAATTTTAAAACAAAAAAGACGAATTCTTATCCAATAAAGATTTTTCATTCATGAGACAAAAAAAATGTCTTTCAGTTGTTCAAACTTCAAGCCAAAAGACAAAACAGAAATGAACTTTTAAAGCAAGAAAATAATTTTAAAAAAAGAAGAATTTAGTTAGTTAGTAATAGTTGAAATTATTTTTTATTCTTTGAAAATCTACAAAACCCCAGACTTTTTGTAAAATTCTTTGAAATTTATAAAAATATTATTAAATGTTTATAATCTTTCGTACCTACTGAAATGTTTTTAAAATCATTTAAAATCATCACGAAATATTTAATGTATAACTACTTTATTAAAAATTAAATTTTTTGGTTTGAATATTCATTGCTTTAGTAGAAAATGCATTCATTTTGTTGAATGTGTAATATTTTTACCAGAAATGGTTTAAATGGAAAGCTTTTTATGTTGCACTTAACATATCATCTAGATTAATTTTATTAAAAAAATTATCTATTTTCGTAAAAAAAACTTCTCTTTTGCCCTGTTTATAAATAATTTAGGCCCTTTTTGTGAGATTTAAAAATAATCTTTTTGCCTCATAAAATGAATCACGTTATACAATTCGGAAATATAGAAACATTTAAACAATAACGTAGTCATTGCAGATTTCCATTCATAGCTTTATTTAGGAAACATGAGTATTATTTACTATCTGACACGTGGACAATGATCGTTCAGATATAAAAAAATTATATAAAATGAATACGAAACAGTTTAATGATCAAATAAAAATATGAATTGTCTATCAAAAGAGATACAACTTTTCGACGAAAGTGTTAAGTTTTCAACCTAAAAATTCTGATGTTTTAGACAACAATTGATTTTCACTTCAAAAAAATGGATGCTTAACCAAATAATGAAATTAGTTAAATTTTCAACAACAACAAAATTAAGCCTAGCCCAAACAGATTAATTTACAACCCTATATTGAAGTTTGAAGGAAAAGATAAATTTTTTTAGTCAAACGGTTGAATTTTCAACCTTCAAAGATGAATTGTTAACAAAATTCCGAAATTTTCAAACAAGAAAGAATGAACTTTAACATAGTAAAATAGTTGAATAATCAATCAAAAAAGACGAATTTTGTAGAAATCAGCTGAATTTTCCAACAAGAATGTTTCTACGACGAAAGCTAAATTTGCAACGAAAAAGGAAGAATTTGTAACGAAGCAGTTGAATTTTCAAACAAAAAATAGACTTCTTCACAAATTAGTTGAATTTTAGGAAAACTAATTACATTTTTGACAAAATACTTAAACTGCTAAACCATTAGTTAAATGTTTAACCATCAAAGTTGAGTTTTCAACCAAGTAGTCAAATTTAAAAAAAAAATGAAATATGAAGAAAAAGTATGATTTTTGTCAAACTGATTAACTTTTGAACGAAATGGTTAAATTAAAAAAAAATATAATTCTTAAGAAAATATTTAAATTTTCAATTAAATTCATGAATCTTCAGCATAAAAGTACACTTTTTAAATAAAAAATCTGAACTTTAAACAGAACAGTTAAATTTAAAAACTAAATAGTTCAAATTTAACTAAAAACAATAAGTTTTTAGCCAAAAATAAATTAGTTAAATTGTCGGTTAAGATAATTAATTTTGAACTTAAAAAAGAACACAATTTTTGTTAGATTGTCTAGATTGTAGAGTTTAAAATTGAACTGTTTTAATTAGAAATTCTTATCAGTTAAAAAAAATGTGAAAGCCCTATTGAAACTTTATAAACTATTTTTAATTTAAAAAAAATAAACTATGATATAGTTCTGATTAAAGGCTTTTATTAAATTTCAAACATAATTTCACTCTAAAATATTACATTTTTAAACTATGCAATTTAAAATTTTTTGATTCAGAAACAGAGCAGTTACTTAAAATATTTAGAAATATCTGAAAGTTCATTTTAAATCAGTAATTATAAATTAAATATTCAAAACTTAACACAAAAACTAAATTTGCAATTTTACAATTTTAATTGTTTTATTTAACCAAATTTTATGTGTTCCATTTAACACCTTTTATGGATAGGAAAAAGTCGAGTGAGTTAAAGAGTTATTCAGAAGATTTTAAGAAGTGCAAAATTAATTTAAAATTTGAACTGATTTCAAATAATTTAAACGAAGTGTCTACTTTGTGCCGTCAAAATCCGACTATTCGAACTTAAATTTCGGTGCAAACACGTCGCGGCCTAATTTAAAGTCAAATATAGATGATGGTAGATTTCGAATATAAAACGTAGAAGCTTTTTAAGAATTTTGACAGGCTTCAGAAGAATAAAAGACATTTCCTAGGACACTTTAAACTGATTTTTTATTTTAATAAACTAATTTTAAGAGAATATTTAAGAAGATTTATAACGATTTACAAAATTTTCAAAAATGAATGTGGAAGATTTTAATACAATTTTTCAAAGCATTTTAAGGATTTTTAAACTATTTAAAATTAAAATAATTTAACTTTTTATTTAAACAGGGAACTTCCAACTTCTTACAAATTTATAGTTGGAACGGGAAGAATTATCCAGAAGAATTAAACATTGTTTTGGAAATTCATTTTAAAAAATTCCCTTTTCCAGTTGAAACGGAAATTATAAATTGTTCTTGTGCATATTTTAGTTTATAAATTTTATATATTCAGGAAATTGATTCGAAAATAAGATTAAAATTTATTGAATTTTGCTTTTGGTGTTATTATCTCAATTTGGCAAACAGTGAGAATGCACCCTTCGGTTTTTGGTCACGATTTTTGTGTGCTAAATTTCTTAATAAAATGTTTCGATCCCCCCTCTGAGCTGTTACGTAATTCAAGTACGGTCCTTAACAAATAGAATTGATTTTCCAGGAAGAAAAACCAATTACCAATAAAATAATTTAATTCCCAAGCAAATCAGTTCAATCTTCATTCACTCAAATTTGAATTTAAAAAAAATGTTTAATTTTAAAAACAGCTGAAATCTGAAATTGTCAACAAAGAAG
Organism: Druon quercuslanigerum; assembly: GCA_010014905.2. Classification (NCBI taxonomy): domain Eukaryota; kingdom Metazoa; phylum Arthropoda; class Insecta; order Hymenoptera; family Cynipidae; genus Druon; species Druon quercuslanigerum. The sequence goes on from JAAAKG020068667.1 coordinate 8,391, forward strand.
AGAATTTTTACAATTGCAGTAAAAATAATTACAAAGGAAACGTGGTGAAATAAATAATGGGATTTTCAACGATAAATATAAATTCGCAAGTAGAAAGTTCATTCCCAGTCATTCATTTTTATGAATAGATAAAGGCCTGAGACTCACCGTTTACCGATGCGAAATCAATAAATTTTGGAAGAAACTATTCAGATAGTCACCAGGTCAAACATCTCATATTATTTTGCAGAATTTTTATAAAATTTCAACTTAGAGGAAATTTTTTTTCAGTTAAATTAAAAATTTAAATACTGGGTTGGAAACTCATGTTTCGGATAAGAAATTCCTGATTTCAGTTGAAACAACTTGAGTTGAAAATTACACTATGTTGTTGAAAACTCGCTTTTTTCAATAAAAAATCATTTTTTCACTGGGAATTAAAGTATCATTTGTTGATGAAAATTTATTTATTTTGTACAAAAAGAAGATAAGAGAACAATAATAAATTAATTATTCTCTCAAAAATAATATTGATAAAAAATTTATTTATGTTGTTGAAAACCAGTTTATTTTAGATGGAAATTTCTTTTATAACTGAACATTAAAGTATTCACGTCAAAGACTCATCATTGTAGTTGTAGGTTTGTACCCAAAAATTAGTCTCTGCAGTTGAAAGTTCAACTACTGTCGTTTGCAAATTGATTCTTTGGTTGAAATTTTAACTATATTCTTAAAAACAGGTTTCATTGTTTGTTAATTAATTTTTCCAAACAAAAAGTTAACTACAGGTTTCTAGTTGAAAATTTATATATTTTAGTTTCAAATTTAACAATATAAGTGATTAAACATTCATTTTTCTGTTTCAAAATTGAAACTATTCTCTTCCTGAATTGTGTTTTTGTTTAAGGTGAAACGGTAACTTCCTGCAAATAGTTTTGACCAAACCACTCGCAAAATATTTTAAAAATTCAAATTTTGTTTTGCATTGTCAAAAGTAAACCTAAACCTATAGCGAGCTTCTCTTAAAAACAAATTAAAAAACAAATTTTATATTTTTATTAACAAAATCTTAAATTATCTGATTCCGAACATTTTTGATGCTCAAAATAGAAGCCCGCCATGCGCAATGTAATAATGAAAATGATATCAATTAAAGAAGATCGAATTATTCATTTATTTAGACAAGTTTTCACCAAAATCAAAGTAAAATAAACCAGGAAAAATTCTACGGCAAACCGGTTTTTTAGTGCCTGGATTTACCGTCAGTGGTACTGGTACTGTAATGTCGGTGAGGTTTGGAAACTTATACCTGCGTATACCACGGCGAGACGAAATCCCTGCTTATGATTAAACATTGCAGAAAATATAAAATTATATACTGATATTCTTGCATTTCCAAATGAATTAAAGTATTTTGATTTATTATGTACGATTCTGTAAGAAAAGTTTGTTCTCTGGCAAAATATTGCAAAAATTGCACTTTTTTTATTAAATGTTTGTTCATATACTTTTTCACATGGCGGGCTTCGCTCGAAATTAAATTATATTCAAAACTATAATTTTAACACAAATAAAATGGAAGTGATTATTGATCAATTTATCTATTAGTAGAATTAGGTAAAAAAAGTTGTTTTTTCCATCAACAAACTCGAAAAATAATGCAAAAATTTTGTTATAGTAATGCACAAAAAAAGAAAGAGTAGAGTTATGAAAGTTCACTGATGTAGGAGGAGAAGAGGTAACGAATCATGTTCTCTAAACACCACATTTTGATTCAAACATTGCTCGAGCAATAAATATTTACCAAGTAGAAAAATCACTGTAAAGATTCCTTGAAGATTAGGACTTGTATCCTAATACCAATAATCCATGAGTTTCAGTCAGTTATAAACACTAATTAACAATTGTTGTCACAATCGATACAAGTACACTGTTGCCATGCCTGATGGTGACAGGCTTCGACTTGCGTCAGAAAAGTAGACATCTCCTCGTATGTTAATGTAGTATCTCCTACTACTCGTCGTAAATGATGTTTGACGGAGCGCACTTCGGCTTCCCATAATCCTCCGAAATGTGGCGCAGTCGGTGGATTAAACTTCCACTTAGTACCATGATCAGCGAGATATCGTATGAAAATGTTAGCTTCGATAGATGCTTATTCAAACAGCGCACGAACTTAGTTATCAGCTCCCACTAAGTTCGGACCGCAGTCGCTATAAAGCGTGGAACTTATTCCTCGTCGCGCAGTAAACCTCTTATAGGCTGCTATAAATCCTCCAGAATCATAGCTAGTGACGACTTCAAAATGGACAGCACTAGTAGCAAAGCAAACAAAGACCATAATATAGCCCTTATAGGACTTATAGCCTCATCCTTTGTGGTACGTATCCATAGTCCAAACCGCTAACAGCAAACGGTCTCGCAGGTCGAGTAACACGGCGAGTAGGAAAATGACGCATCACTTTTGTGCAAGTAGTTGTACGATATCGAGCGCAAGTAAGTCATCAACGTGGTAAGGCCCGATTCCTTCGGTAGTACATGAGAAGATCTCTCATCGTAGTCTAACACAGCGTTCTTTCGGCGACCTCCGATTCGAATCAATCCATCAAAATCAAAAAAATGGAAGCAGGTGGATCAGTGCACTTCCACGAGAAACTGGAAGTCCCTTGTGTCACTCTTCCTTTTACGAATCCTCCCGTAGAATGACCAACACAGAGCTGTAATCCGAAGTAATTTTTTCAAGGTTGAGTAACAACTCAGTAGAGGCCAAGGAGGATCCACTTGTACCGCAACAGTATTCGTGACAACTCTCTCCTCTGGATCAATACGGATCAATTCCGGACCATTCTACCAGAGACGATGTTTCTAGACGTGATGGTATTAGACCACGGGACGCGCAGACCGCTGGATTATCAACCCCAGGCACGAGATGCCAGTTAGCGTCAGGTAGAGTAGATTGTATTTCTGCCAAGCGGTTACCGATGTATGTATTCCAGCGTAATGGATGATCCCTGATCCAGTCCAGAGTATTAGAAAAGTCGTCCCAAAGATGACAGATAACTGACGAAGGCAGTTCAAGGACAGACTGAAGATGAGCCACTAAACGAACAGGCTATACGGCAGCACATAATTCTAATCGTGAGATGCTGGTCTCTCCAATTAGCGCAACCTTGGTCTTGGTTATTGCCAGCAAGACGTTGATATCATCCAAGGACGTCAAGACTCTCAAGTAAGCCACGGCTCCAACATCCTTCTGTGAAGCGTCTACAAATCCATGCAACTCGCAGCCTACGATGTCAGATGAGTAACCAATCCATCTAAGTATAGAAAAGGTAGAAATGTTCATCAAATCAGCTCGACAATGGTTCCAAGTTTGGATGTGTTCCGCTGGGAGTAGCTGGTCCCAATCAACCTTGAGTTTCCACAAGCTCTGCATTAACATCTTTGCGACGACGGACACTGAAGCCAGCCACCCAAGAGGGTCAAAGATTCGAGCAATCTCTGAAAAGACACTCCGCTTTGTCACTGCACCCATCTCCGAGGGTAAGTTAACCTTAAACCTGAAATAGTCGGAACCAGATTGCCACAAAATTTCTAGAGCTCTTAAAATTGGCTCCTGGTCGAATTGAAAACACGTAGCAACCTCTCTATGATCTTCGGGTATTCCTTGCAGAACTTCGCTACAATTGGATATCCATTGCTTGAGAAGAAATCCGCCCGCCTTGAGAAGTAGATCCAGTTGACGGCATTTCTCCTTATCCGCGACAGTATTATCCGCTCCAGAGAGAACATCATCGACATATACTTCCTTCATCAAGATATGAGTAGCTAAAGGGAAGGAATTGCCTTCATCGGTTGCTAGCTAGTGTAAGGTGTAAGGTTGGTATGTGTAGTCCTCGGAGTTGATCCAAATTCGTCGAACCATCTTTTCGATGTCTGCAGTGAGAACGATCATGTACATCCTGCAAAGAAGAATTACATCAGCAAGCTCGTTCTGTAATTTGGACCCAGTGTGCCATTCAAAGATAGTCCCTTTTCAGTTTTTCGTGATGCGTTGAAGACAATTCTCAATTTGGTAGATGAACTATTCTCTTTTATTACACAGTAATGGAAAAGAAAATAGCGTTAGTTCGGTTCAAGATCTTCGGAACTCGTGATCAACTCCATCTCATCCAGAGTAGCATACTCCTGTATGCCTCGAGCATATGTTTGGTGCTACTCAGAGTCCCAACGAAACTGTCTTTCCATGGTCGCAGATCGAGATTCACCCAACTCGATCGATCGATCCTTGATCGGAAGACGAACAACGTAGCGACCATCCTTTGTACGTTGATAGGTAGATGAGTGTAACTTCTTACACTCCTATTCATCTAGACTAAGCTTCGTCATTTGTGGTGAAATGTCCTCCTGAGCCACAAACCGTCGAACCAGTTCTAGCAGTTCCACATCAACTGAACACTGCAGGCTCACAACTCTTCGCGAAATCAAGGTTGTCTCGTGAGGAAAGAACCCAGACAGAATCCAGCACAGAGAAGTCCTTTGCGCTGTAGGAGTGTCTATCGCACCCTTTCGTACTCCATCCTCGACGACCTGTAAATATATTTCAGCCCTCAGTATCATCTCGATCATACCACCTTGATCGACAAGTGGATCTGCCAGCTCAAGACCTTAAAGATGTGGCCAATCATTCACAGAAATAGTATTTGGAGGTACATAGGAAGTGAGTCTAGAGAGTATGACAGCACGTACAACCAAATTCACTGATGGATCCCGTCTAGAATTTACGCTTACAATAGTGAGACCCTTAGTAGATGGAGTACGCTGATCTCATACTCACTTGACCTTGATAATTACCCGACGTCGCCGCAATCTTAGTCTTTGAACCAAGGATGCTGAAATAAAAGAGGCTTGAGGCCCCTGGTCCAGTAATACACGAGCGAGGTGTCGACTTCCATCGTATGAGTCCACACTGATAAGAAACGTAGCCAAGAGTGCAGTCCCAACTACTCATAAATTGGAGCGAGTATTCTACGCATTAGGTTGAGCTTGAGTACTGTTGGAAGCACCAGGGTTATTGGGAGCAGAATATCTAGGAATAGTACTGGGAACAGAGGTAATATTTGAGGGATCAATCACAGCATCGTTAACAGTAGTGGAAGGTGGAGCAGGAGGGTTCATATTAGAGGGATGTAACATTGTGGGATGTTGACCTGTACAAGTTTGACATATTTTTGTAGAAGAGCAAGAACAAATATGACAATTACCCTCCTTGATCGTAGCAATATGAGCATACGTGCCTCTCTTCTTGTTCTTGGATGCAGATGACTTTTCCTTGACGCCAGTAAACGTAGATATTGCACCTTCTGCTACTTGAGTAGCATGAATTGCTTCCAAGGCGCACACCTTACTATTCAAGAACATTTTAAGACTCAAACGTCGGATAGCTAGTCACGGAGCCTATCTTGTCTTCCCAAGCCTTCCTAGCAGGCGCAGTGACTAATGTATTTAAAATGTCTAGAACGTAGGCCTTCGCAGCAACATATTTGTCCTCACACTGGGTATAAACGTCATCGGCGAAATAGGCATTGTCTTTATTATCCGACTTGACAATTGAAAATTGTTCATGAGTGGACTCGAACTTTCCCCAATTTTTGTCAAGCGCGGCTGTACGAGTATTAACCAAATTTTTCGTTAAATTGTCTTTGCCTCGTCTTTTTCAAATTCAAAATAAGCTCGGAATTTTGGAAAAAAAAAGAAAAAAAATAAATTAAACAAGCAAATAGGACTTCCGTTTCCGGAATAAAAGTTTAAGGTAGCGGGAATTGTGGATGCTGAGTTTTTCCAATAATTGTGGTGAAAGAGGTGAGTGAATTGTGAAAGTGGATAGAAAGGTTTGCATGAAAGAGATTGTTTAAGGGATTGTGATTGGAACGGGGATAACGATACTTTTAGGAGTTGAGACAGATTTGTGTGAAAGTTGAGGTTAGGTTGGTTTGAGATTTGTGACAGGGTGGGAGGACTGGGTTGATCGAGTTAGTAGTAGAAGGGTTGGGTAGAGACGGAGAAAGACAAGACAGGTACCAGAACGCGACGATAGAGGCAGGGAAGGATAGAAGGCGGGAAAGTTTGAAATTGGATTCATGAATTGCAAAAATTGTAACATCATGTGAAAATCGGATTTAGATCAGAAAGTGTCTAATACACAGAAAGAGGAAATCAAAGAAAGGAAGGCAAGGGGGAGTACAAGAAAACTACAGAAAAGGAGAGATTAAGAGCAAAAATCTTAGGATCGATTAAGGCTTTTATCAAAAGGAAGAGAGGGCAGTGGGGAAGCAGTGAAGAGAAGGACGATTTAGGTTCGAACTTGAAATATCCAAAAATGTTCAGATCACCGTCGGAAAAGCAGAGTTCGGTAGAGAAGGGTGAAAATAGTAAGGAGGCTGAAGGAAACGGAGACGAAACCAAAGAACAGAGGAAAGACTGAAAGAAATTCGCGAAGTCATGATGGAAGTAATGGGAATTTATCAAGAAAGGCAGGAAAAAAGGGTAGAGGAATTAACGAAAGAAATTAGGCGGGAAATGGCTGAACTTAGGAAAGAAATGAAAAAATGGGAAGAAGTTAGGGAAAACTTAGAAAAGAGGATGCAGTCATTGGAGAAAAAGCTAGAGAAGCAGGAGAATAATAATAAAAAGGTAAAGAAGATGCAAAGTGGGATTAGAAATAAAGAAAGCTCGAACCCGGATCTTGGTGGGGGCGTGAGTGGGAATACGGAGAAAGAAAGACTGAAAAAAATAGAACAAAGAATAGAAAAAAAGAGAGAGAAGAAAAAAAAGAAACATAGTGGTAAAGGGTATAAGATTAGAGTGGAAGAAGTACTAAAAAGGATTGACGCAAAAGTAGAGATGGAGGAAGTGCGAAGTATAGGAAGAGAAGAACGGAGAGGGGAGAAAATGATACTAGTGAAACTAAAGAAATGGGAACATAAGATGTTATATGGAAGCTTGGAGAGAATAGAGAATAATTTGAAATGGGTAGAAAGGAGGATGCAATATATTATAAGGAAAATAGCGGAAGAGGAAAGAAAAAGTAGAAGAGGAACGTGGGTTAAATATGGGAGGATACAGATAGACGGAGTATGGTGGAATTGGGATGAAGATAGGGAAGAGTTAGTAAGAAATGAGGGTTAGGGAAACTAGGAGAGGACGGAACAGGATGTAGGAAAATAAACAATTGTAAGAGGCAAAGAGACAAAAAACGAATGTGGGGAAGAATGGAGGATATGTTACTAGAATATAGCAGGATTGGAGAGAAAGGATCGCGAATTTACGAGAAATTTGACAAGATAGGATGTTGTAAGAATGATGGACACGTGGCTAGATGAAAAGGGATGGGAAAGAGTAAGGGGAGATTACCAAGAGGTTACAAATGGCAAGTTCAAAATGCAAAAAGGAAGAATAAAAAGGGCAGAGCAATGAAAGGAATGGTGTTGGGAGTGAGAAATGAATGTATAACAGGGAAAGATAAGAAAGAGAGAAAAGAGCAAAAAGAAGTTTTAATAGTAGAAGAGGTAAAGATGGGAGAATAGAAGTGGACGATAGTGGGGGTTTATGTGAACGGAGATACGCAGGAGAAAGCAGAGGAGTTAAAACAAATGATGGAAGATAATAAAGAAGATATTAAACTTATAATACGTGGGGATTTTAACGCGAGAAGAGGAGATAGAGGTGGAAGGGAATGGGGAGAAGAGGGAGGAAGAATATCAAAGGATAAAGTACTAAATGGGGAGGGAAACAAGTTGTTCAAGAGCTTGGAGCAGTTGGGATGGTTTATCTTAAACAGAAATATAGAGGGAAATGAAGAAGGAGAATTTACACGCTCAGAAGGAGAAAGGGGAACGGTAATTGATTATGTGATAGTGGATGACGGGGTAAGAGAGAAGGTCAGGAAATTAGAGGCAGGTGATTATATTGATTCGGATCACTTTCCATTAATAGTGACATTAGAGGGAGAAAAAAGTAAAAGTAATATGCATAAAGAGGGGACAAAGATAAAGAGTATGGGTAAAGGGGATTGGTCAAGGTAAAGAGAAAAAAAGGAGGTCATAAATGAATTAGGAAGTGTATTCTGAGTTGCGTGATAAGAAGAAAGAGGAAGAGAATAAAAGGTTTGAGGAAGAGGCGGAGAAGGCTAAGACGGAAGAAGAAGTGTGGAAGGTGGTAAATAGAGAAAGAAGAAGAAGAGTAAACCAAGAAATGGCAGAATGGAAAAAATATTTTTTGGATTTGCTACAAGGAGTAGAGAGAAAAGTTAGGAAAGGAGGATAATATGGTAGAGAAAGAGATGAGGAAGAGGACATAACGAGGGACGAAATAGTCAAGGTGTTGGGAATAATGAAGGATGAAAAGGCACCTGGTATAGATGGGATTCCAAATGAAGTATGGAAATATGGAGGAACAGAACTAGAGGAATGAACATGGATAATTTGTAATCGAGTATGGAGTGGAGAGGGGTGGCCAGAGTTATGGAAAGAAGTAGTGATACCAATAGTAAAGAAAGGCAAAGGAGAAAGCAGAGGAGTTTAAGGATTAGAGGGGTTTGACTCTGATGCCAACACTGTAATTGTTTTATCGGAGAGGTTGAACAAAGAAGTTGAGGAAAAAAGATAAAGCCACAAAATCAGACAGGGTTTAGAAAAGGAATGGGTGGGATGGACAACATACTATGTTCTGAACTATCTAGTCAATATGAGGATTAAAAGGGAAAAAGTGGCGATTATAGCAATGTTCGTGGTCTTAAAGGCAGCGTTTGACTCATTAGACCGAGGCGAGATAGAAAAAGTTATGGTAAAAATGGGGATAAGAGAGGGATTAATAAAGAGAGTGTCGGAAATTTTTAGAGACAAAAAGCAGGGTAACGGTAGTGAAAGGAGTGAGACAAGGCTGTCCTCTGAGCCCGCTTTTATTTAACATATTAATATCAGACCTGGAAGAAGAAATGAGAAGAAAAGGTTGGGGAGGAGTTAGGATAGGGAAGGAAAGGATATATACACTGGCATACGCAGACGAC
>JAAAKG020068678.1:0-72012 GCA_010014905.2 Druon quercuslanigerum
TTACTTTTTTGTGGATTTTTTTACTTAGTAGCAATTTAGAAAATTGTATTTATTTTATTTATCGGCAATTTGATTATTTCTGGAATTTTCTATTTCAAATATTTTCTTTTTCGGGATTTTTCAGTCGTCCCAAAAATCTTTAACTTGAAAAAATAACAATAAAAAAGAATGCTAATTAAAAAAATTGCATTATTTTTTTTAGAAATTTTCCTTTATTCAGTAAAATTAAAAACCGTTTGTGAATTTTTCAGCTCAGGGTTATTATGTATCCGCAATTTTTTAATGAAATTTTACAGTGTCGGGAATGCAGGAGTAAAAAATTACTACTAAAAAAATGTAATAAACAAGTTTGCATAATTTCTTTTCTCGAAATATACAAATTTTTTTTCAAAAAAAAAAGTTGATAAAAGTTAGTACAAAGTGATTATAATTCCGTGGAAAATGGCCCAAGCAATTACCACTTCTCTCTTTAAAAATCTTCCCTAACCCAACGAAATAAAAACGGCTCTTAACAAATAAAAAAAAATGAATTGATCTTCTCTATCAAATTGACACCGGAACACGCTATTGGGATTAGGAGGGTGGCATATGAAGAAGGGATAAGATGATTTCTCTGGATTGGTCCGTCCCCGATCGAGACTCTCTCTCTCTTTCTCTCTCTCTCCCATTTCTTTTATAAAATCCAACAATAAAGAAGACGAAAGAGAGAATGAGAGAGTAAGAGAAAACATGAGCCAAAGTCTAAAGAGTGATAGAGAGGAAATGGAGAAAAGGGCGAGAGAGTGAAAAATCGTAAGAGTGATAAACAAAGAGAGAGTGAGAGGAAGAGAGAGAGTGAGTGTGAGAGAGGTGAGAGAGAGAGAGAGAGATGGACGGACGCAAACGCTGAAATCAGCTCGGTGCGATCGATGCGATAAATGGATGCGTGCGATTGGTAGCCGGGAAAATCGATGATGAACAGGGGGCACCCTTCCTACTCACCACGCCGAGCAGAGCATGGAGCAAAGACCGAAATATCGATTTTTAGGCCCCTACAGGACGGTTCGTTCGATGCTCATACCTGCCCCGTACCCCCGGCCCGAAGCCGCCTTTCAAAACACTCACGACGCGCGCGACCCTGTGATTGCGAATCGTTTCATTCGTTGCGTAAAAAATTATTTTTATTTACACACCCGGGTAATCATCGCAATCGGGAGAACGAGAAGAGTGCGGGAAAGGTGGGATAAGGGAAACTGGCCAGGGCTGTCCCAGGATGACGACAGGTAAAAAGACAAAAGGAAATCGAGAAAATCGCTCACACTCTTGGAATATTTCGGGAATGATCTTTCGATCCCGGAAGACAAATAAAAAGTTCAGATCGTTTGAGGGAATAGTGGTGATTGTTTTTAGAGAAGATCATTATTTTCATTTCTCACGTGGTCATGATTTTTATTTTTTATTGTGTGATTTTGTTTTTTAGTTATTACTATTTTATGTTTGGTTTAGAGGCGGTTTTTATTTATTTAGCTAAGTGTGTATGTGTTGTGGTGGAAAAGTAGTTGCTTTTTCAAACAGTTTAGTCTGCAACACTTTTTGCGTTTCGGGACATTTGAAGAAATGGTGTTTAGAAGAAATGCTTTTATTGATTTTTTATGTGGTATGCATTGAAATGAGAAAAATACTAGAGACCAATCAATTTTAGAAGAATTTTTTGGGAATGATCTTTCGATCCCCGAAAACAAAGAAAAGTTTAGATCATTTGAGGGAATAGTGGTGATTTTTTCTAATTGTTCAGGTGAATTTAGAGAAGATCATTATTTTATCGTCTCATGTGGTGATTTTTATTTTTTATCGTGTGCTTTTTTTTGGAAATTATTATTTTATGTTTAGTCTAAGAATGATTTTTATTTATTTAACTGTGTATGTTTTGTGGTAGAAAATTAGTTTCTTTTTCAAAAATTTTAGTGTAGAACACTTTTTGCGTTACAGAATATTTGAAGAAATGGTGTGTTTAGAAGAAAATTGTTGACGATTTTTGTTTGAAACTGTGAAAACAATGCAGTGGTAGTAACATTTTAGAAAATTTTCTTTTAATTTAATTAATTAATTAGTCTTCAGTTGGTGATGTTCATTTTATATATTTTTGGTTCAAATTCGTTTTAAACATTTTCATTCCAGGGATGGTAGTTTTTTTGTAAGTGGTTTTGGAAAAAAATCGTTTCATTTATTATTTTTGTATTGTTTGGGTAACATTTAAAGAAATGTGTTTTTTTTTTTCTTAAGAATTATTTTTTTTTATTTCTTATTATTTCTTAATATTTATTATTTATTCTTAAGAAAATTTGGAATGTTTAGAAATTTTTTTTTAGCGAAACATGAACTACTCTGATAAAAAAAAAATTGTGTAGAAGGTTCATCTCTTTGGTTGAAAAATGAACCACTTTGATAAGAAATTTTTTTTTTAATTAACTGGAAATTTAACTATTCCATTTTTGGTTGAAAATTTGTCTTTATTAGTTTACAAATCATTCCACTGCATGAAAGTTGAACTTTTTTAAAATTCGTTTTTCTTTTTCTTGAAAATTTATTTTTTTTAACTTTTTTTTAGGTTTGAAATAATTTTTCAAACTGTAAATTAAACTAATCCATTTTTTTTTAGTTTTTAGTGGAAAATTAAACTATGTGGTGGCAAATTCTGTTTTTTGTAGAATATTATTGTCCTGGTTTGAAATTGTTAATAATTTACCAATTTAAAAAATAAAATTTTTTTATTAATTAGTTTCCATTTATTTAATTAATTAGTCTTCAGTTTCTTTGAAGCTTTTTCTCTTCCGTTTAAAAAATAACTGTTTTTTTTAATTTGTCTTTTTTTAGTTGAAAATTAATTCTTTTAACTGGAAAACTCTCTATTTTATTTTTGTTTATAAATTGATCTTTTTATTTGAAAGATTGACTAATTTGTTCAAAATTATTTTTTTAAAGATTCATCTCTTTGTTGGGAATTTAACTATTTAAAAAAAAAAATTTTCTTTAAAAATTAATTAACTACAAATTTAACTGTTCTATTTTTGGTTGAAAATTTGTCCTGTTCCATTGACAAATCAACCATTTGGTTAAAAATTCATCTTTTTTGTTAAAAAAGCATTTCTTTGGATGACATATGAACTTTTTATTAAATGTGTGCTAGGGGTTCAAAATAACAAAAATTACCATCTTCAGAATGTTTCTTTCCGTTTATTTTTATTTTTATTTTTTGGTTTAGAGGTGTTGCTTATTTATTTTTGTGAATGATGTAATGATCAAATGCTGAATATTTGAAGAAAAGTATTTTAAATCGTTTATAGGTCTTCACGTGGTGATTTTCAAATTTTCTGTGCTTTTTTTTCTCAAAATTATTCTTTAAAGATATTTATGAAAGAAAATTGTTTATTAATTCTTGTTATTATTTTTATTGTGGAATTACTTTTGAACTTTTGTCACTGGTGGTAAATTGTAAAAAAAAAGTTCGATTTTCAAAATGGCATAGAAAAATAATTGTTTAAAATGATTTTTCAGTCTTTTTTATCTGTAGAAAGATTTATTTAACGCCCAATAAAAAAAATTATTTTTTGTTTCTTATTAATTTATTTTTTGCAAAGGTTGAAAATGATTTGTGGAAAGAATTAATTAATGGAACCTGAACTAATTATTTAGTTGCGTCCATTACTTCATAATGTTCATTATTTATTATTATTTCTGTGTTATTATCCTGGAGTGGGAACAAAATTATTAAAATTCTTCTGAGGGTGGTAAACTTTAATTTTTTAAATATTTGGAATAAAAAATAATACTGTATTTTTACAAATGCTATTTATTGTAAAATACAATACAATTGCAAATTGTAAATTAATTTAACTGATCATTTTATTTAAAGTAAATATTATTCTCAACTTTGTTCTGAGATATATGTGTAAGAAATGGTCGGATCGAGAATTCCATAACGGAAGTGGGTAATTGTCGACCTGGTGTTTCCAACACGTTTAGTATTCTGTAGATCGAGAAACCACCTTTGAATGTAGTCTTTCTCAGCTAAATATTTCAAGAAATTCAATTTCGTCCAGGCAATTAATTCTTTCAGAATTTATCAACATAAAAAATTAATTGGATTTACGAGAAAATGTAATGATTTGAGATTCACGATATGTGAAAAGCATTCATAAATCCTTATCTTAAGCCTTTGTTTACTTTTGATACTGCAGCTTGATCCCTGATATCTTTGCAATCTTTTTAAATAACTTAAAATTTTGAAAATCCGTAGAAAACACTTGAAATAAGATTTAATTTATTTCCTAAAGTTCTCTAGACATTCGGTCAAATTCCTCGAAATCTTTGAAAATTGTAAAAAAAATTCCTTGTATATTCAATAAAATTCTTTCAACTTTGTGAAATTTCTTAAAATCCCTTAAAATAGTTAAGAATTCCTTGAAATTTATTTTAATTTATTTTTCAAAATTCTCTTAAAAACGTTAAGTCCCTAGAAATATTTTAAATCCTTGAAAATTAAAAAAAAATTATTTAAATCTTCTAAAATGCCTTGACATACCTTTATTTTTTATTATAGCTTTTTTTATAATCACTATAATCACTAAACTTCTCTTGAAATTTTAATTTCATATATTTTTTTTGAAGTTCTCTCGAAATGTCTTAGAATCTTTGGAAACCCCACAAAGGTCTTCTTCTTTGGAAATCCTAAAAAAAAATTCTTCTTTCCCTTGAAATTAGAGGAAGAAAGTATTTATTCAACCAAAAAGATTAATTTTCTACCAAAATAGATAAATTTTTAAAAAAGTTCATGAATTTTTAATAAAACAGTTAAATTTTGAACTAAAGAAATAAATTTCCAACTAAACTGAGTAACCCTTAGCCGAAAAAATGAAGTTTCAAACCAGAAGGATTAATTTTTTGCCAAAAAGAGGACATTTCAACAAAAAAAGTGTAAATTTTCAGCCCAAGATAGAATAGCTTTATTTACAGTTTCAAAAATTATTTTTTAACAAAACAATTAAAATTTCAACAAATGAAATGAATTTTTCAATCTAGCACTGATTAGGTAAACTTCAGTTTAAAAAGGAAGAATTTTCAACATGATAGTTATTAGTTAATTATTTTGTTGAATTTTTATTCAAAGAAATGCTTTGTGAACTTTAATTATGAGTCTTTAGGACAAAAACATTATGTTTGAACCAAATAGTAGAATTTTCCAACAAACAGTTTAATTTTGAACTAGAACATATCAATTTTTGACCAAAAAGATTAATTTCCAACTAAAAAAGACAATTATTTAACTAGAATATTTGAATTTTAAATCAAGAAGATTAATTTATACCAAAAAAGACGAATTTTCAACAAAATAGATGAATTTTGAATTTAAAAAGTGAAATTTACAACCCAAAATGGAATAGCTATATTTACAGTTAGAAAATTTAATTTTTAAACATAAAAAGTGAAATTTTAATAAACTGGTTAAATTTTCATCCAAATACTTGAATTTTTATCTTATATACATTTTTAACCAAAAAGAAGGATTTTGATCAATATAGTTACAATAATAATATAATTTTCAGCTAAAAAAGATGAACTAAATTATTTTTTCACAAAAAAAATTAATTTTTAAATAAATAGTTAAATTTTTTAACAAATCAATCAGTATCAATTTTCAACAAATTACATGAATTTACAACTATAAAAGATAAATTATCGACCAAAAAAGAAACAGTTAAATTTTTAGTTGCAAAATTAATTTTCAACTATTTGAAAACCAAGTAGATGCATTTTTAACAAACAAACAAAAATATGAAATTTCGACAACGCATGAATTTTTAAACTGAAAAGATGGATTTTGTTTTTGACAAAACTGTGGAATTTTGAAAAAAATAATAAAATTGTACTTTCATTTATTTTGAATCTTTGGAAATCTTTTAGAGTTCCTAAAAATATATTGAAAAATCTCCTTTGTGAATCGTAAATATCCATTAAAGTAAGTAGAAATCATTTGAAATCGCTTGAATATAAATTGTGAACTTATTTTTGAATTTCTCTAGAAAAAAAGTTAAAATCCCTAAACATCTTTGAAATCTGTGGATTCGCCTGGAATCCCATGAAATTCCAAAGTCTATTTAATTCCTAAAAAATTCGTTGAAATCCATTTGAAAATGTTTGGAAATCTTTGAAATCCTTTAAAATCTCTTGCAATATTTCGAAATCTTACGACATTTTTTGGAATCCTTGTAAATCCCATGAAATTTAAAAAAAAAGTTTTTTTCTACCAAACAGTTTAATTTTCAAATATATATTTTTGAACCCAATTTTTCGAGTTTTCTAATAAGTAGTTTAATTTTGTATCAAAATAGTTCAACTTTCAACTAAGTAGATAAATTTCATACCAAAAAGACGTATTTGCTACGAATACGAATATTCAACTAAAAAGTTAATTTCTCAGCTAGAAAAAATAAATCTTTAATAACAATCAAATTTTCAACTAAAAAATGAATAGTTACATTTTCAGTTTAAAAAAAATTAATTTTCAGCTAGAAAAAATAAATTTGTAACAAAATAGGGTAATTTTCAACCAAAGAGATGAATTTTTAACTAAAATTACGAATCTTCAAAAACAAAACAAAAATTAATTTCAACAAGATTTGAAAATTAAACCAAATAGTTGGTTTTTTTACCATAAAGATGATTTTTCCACAAAACATATAAATTTTCAATCAAATAGTTGAATTTTCAACTAAAAATAATTTAAAAAAAAATAAATAACTAGTTGAATTTTATATCAAAACATTTTAATTTTGAGGTAAAAAATATTGAAATCCCTCGAATATAAATTAAAGTGAACTTATTCATTAAAGTTCTTGGAAAAAGTTCAAATCCTATGGACCCCTTGAAGTTTCAAACCCTATTGAAAACATACAAAATTCTTTGAAATCCCTTTAAATGTTCTAAATTTTTTTAAATTACTCGGAATCCTTAAAATTCCCAGAAATGTTTGGAAATCTTTGAAATCCTCTGAAATCCCTTGAAATATTTCGAAATCTTACGAAATTCTATGAAATCCTTGGAAATCACTATATTTTGCATGAATTTTTTCAATATTTTAAAATTATTTTCCCATATTAATTTTTCTATAATCGGGAAAAAATTCTAAGAAAAAGGAGGATTACATGGAATTGCAGGAGATTATTAAATATTGTATAGTTAGTCGTACCTTCCCTAGCGGACCGCGTGACCACGTAGAGACTGTTATGTTCACTGGGTACGCTAAGGCATATTGTCCTCCCTTTTAACATTTATTCACAATTTCACATAGAACTCGATACTCTTTTTATCTTTTTACACATTTTTATTTATGTATTTATATTCATGTATTATTCACTCGCAATGTTGCACTGTGCTGCCGCACGCAATTTGTAATACTTTATTTCTTAAAACACGTATACGTACAAGTACATCAACATAAATCTGTAAAAAGACTAAAACAATATAGAGTTATATGTGAAATTATGAATAAATGTTAAAAAAGGAAGAAAATGTGCCATAGCGTGCACGGTAAGCCACGCTGTCCGCTAGGGTTTAATTGGCAAAAAATTTAATTATATTTTAATTTTCGCAGAAAAAATGTCTATCGCCGCTTCAGAAAACTATCAGCTGAAATGGCACAGCTACAGTGCTCATCTTCACAGTTCGGTTGCAACTTTGCTCCACTCTGAATCTTTTGCTGATGTCTTATTGGCAACATCATGCGGAAGGCATGTGGCTGCTCACCGATTCGTTCTTGCCGCTTGCTCATCGTATTTGAGCCACATTTTTCAAACTTGCCACTTTGGGGCCAACACCAATTCACCCTACATTGTGGTAACTCTTTTTTTTAAATTTTAATCAAAGCTCTCCCAAGCGGCACGCTAGAGTGCATTTTCATCATTTTTCACATTTATTGACAATTTCACATAGAATCACATAGAATACACATTTATGCGAACAGCTTTTAATTGTTAATTTTTTAACCAGTATTGGTTAAGTCACTTTTTTTTAGTAACTAATTACAGTTATTAGGTAAAGTAATTTTAAGTTATATAAAAAGCTACTTTTTTCATTATCCTAATTTTTAAATTTAAAAATACAAAATAACTAAGACGATACATTTATAAAATAGTATATTGTGTACTTAGAAGCCAAACAGTCTTTTTAACGTTGTAGTCTAACTTTCAACCAAGTAGTTCAATTTCCTCGGAAAATATTTGAAATTTCTACCTAAAAGAAAAATGAATTTTAAACAAAATAATTAAATTTTCAATAAAAGAGATGAATTTACAACTTATATTGTGAGTATTCAACTGAACAATCTAATTCTTAAGAAGGTAGTACAACTTTCAACAAAGTAGTTAAATTTTCAGTAAAAAAAGACGAATTTTGAACAAAATATCTGGACCCTTTACACATTTTATGATCAAAAGAGATTAATTTGCATACCAAAAACAACACTTTTCAAAACAAAAGAACACTTTTCAACATAAGAGTTGAATTTTTAAAAAAATGTTCGTTATTTTTCAAAGCTTTCTATCCGAAAAGTTGAATATTTCACAATTACATGAATTTTTAACCAAAGGGTTGATTTTTCATACCTTAAATATTAATTAACACAAAAAAATTAATTTTCAACCACATAGTTGAATTTTCTCCTAATATCAAACCAAAAAGATTAATTGTCAACAAAAGAGTTAAATTTCCAACAAAAAAGTTAACTTTTAGCCAAAATATTTAAATGAAAAAAACATGAATTTGCAATCAAAATAGATGAATTCTCAACGAGGAATATAATTTATTTCTACCAAAAAAAGATTTTACATTAAAATCAATTTTCAGCGACAAAAAAAATGATACCAAACTACTTAAGGTAAAAAAATACATCCATTTTCAACCAAATGCATGAATTATCAACCAAATAGTTGATTTTTCATAACTTAAATATCGATTTTCAACGAAAAAGTTACTTTTTAACCAAATAGTTGGACTTTCTACCAAAATAGTGAAATTTAAAAAAAAAAACACAAATTTTCCACTAAATTGCTTATTTGTCACAACTAAAATATTAATTTTTACCGATAAATGTAATTTTTCAAACCAAAAAGACGAATTTTGTACAAAAGAATAAAATTTTCAACTAGAGTTGATTTTCAACGGAATAGTTTAATTCTCTAAAAAACAAAGAATTAAAAAAATGTTAATTTATAACTAAATATGTGAATTTACTAAAGTTTGAATCTTTAACTAAACAACTGTTTTTTAACACAATAGTTTAACTTTTAACCAAGTAGTTACGTTTTCAACTAGAAAAGTCGAATTTTCCAAAAAATATCTGAACTATCTATATAATTTTTTTTACCAAAATAATTGAATTTTCAACAAACAAAAAAAGATTTCTTATAAATTGTTGAATTTTCAAACCAAAAAGATAAATTATCTATAAAAGACATGAATTTTCCATCCATAAGGATGAATTTTGAACAAAGAAGTTAATTTTGAACCAAACAGTTGGATTTTGTACCCACATTGTTAAATTAAAAAAATGCATAGATTTTCAACCAAATATTTGAATTTTATAGAAAAAAACGAATTTAAAACAAAATAGTTAATTTTTTAAGTCTAAATAGTTGTATTTTAAACAACAAAAAAATACATTTTTTACCAAAAAGGATCGATTTTAAAATGAAAAGGCCGAATTTCGAACAAAGAAAATAAAAAAGGCCTATGAATGGTTAAAGTTTCAAAACAAAAACACGAATTTTCTATAAAACATTTGAATTTTTAAGCCAGAAGGATGAATTTTTAAAAGGATTTTTTTACCAAAAGAGATCAACTTTTAAACAGGAAAGACGAATTTTGAACAAAAAATGAAAACAAATTTTCTATAAATTGTTGAATTTTCAAACAAATAAGACTAATTTTCTATAAAACAGTTTAATTTTCAAGATAAAAGGATGAATTTTGATCAAAGAACTTATTTTCAACTACATATTTGAATTTTGTACAAAAAAAAAAAACGAATTTAAAACAAAATAGCTGAACCCCCTCAATAATTTGTTTACCAAAATAGTGGAATTTTAAGGGTTAAAAAAATTTCTACTAAGAGATCAATGTTGAAACGGAAAAACCGAATTTTGAACGACGATGGAAAAGAAAATGTCTTATAAATTGTTGAGTTTTCAAACCAAAAAGGCAAATTCTCAATAAAATAGTTGAATTTTCAAGCCAGAAGTATGAATTTTGAACAAAGTTACTTTTCAACCAAATATTTGAATTTTGTAGAGGAAATACGAGTTTAAAACAAAACATTTAATTTTTCACCTGAATAGATGAATTGTTAACAACAAGAAAAGACATTTTTTTATGAAAAAGAATAAATTTGGAAACAAAAAAGCCGAATTTTGAACCAAGAATGAATTAAAAATCCTATAAATGGTTGAAGTTTCAAACCAAAAAGACAAATTTTCTATGAAACAGTTGAACTTTCAACAAAAAAGTTACTTTTCAACAAAACAGTTGAATTTCGTATTAACAAAAACACGAATTTGAAACAAAATAGTCAATTTTTCATCAAAATAGTTGAATTTTTAAACTGAAATCATGAATCTCCAATCTAGCAACTGATGACTTTAACAAAAAATGCTACTCTTCAACTAAATAATTAAACTTTTTACAAAAATACATGAATATTCATCCGGAAAGTTACATTTTCAAGCAAAATAGATGAATATTGAACGAAAAATATAATAAATGATATTAATTTAACCAAAAAACATTTTAATTTGAAATCACAGTTGAATTTAACCATAAAAGAAGAATTTTCTACAAATTGTTGAATCTTCAACTGAAAGAGATTAATTGTATGCCCACAACTGACATACAGCAAACACAAAAAAACGTCAAAGTAACTAAAAATAAAGTTCTGAATTACTGCAAAAATCGTAATTAAGTTAAGTTACGAGTTACGTTTTAAAATAGTCACAAATCTTACCTCAAAAGATACAAAAAACATAATTTTTCAGTAACTTACTTACTTGTAATTGAACAACTTTTTTAACAACTGAATAAATCAAAATCTGTAAAAATATAAATCTGTAAACAATAATTCAGAGTTCTATGTGAAATTGTGAATGAATGTGAAAAATATGAAATCATGCCCTAGCGTGGCCAGTAAACGAAACGGCCACGCGGCCCGCTAGGGTATCGAAAAATTATTATTTTTAAATCATAAACCAAATTTTTCCAGGTACTTCCAACCGAGATTGGTTACCGAACCCTGAAGATTTTGATCCAGTACATGTACAGTGGAGAAGCAACGGTCACAAATGATCAACTCGAGGGTGTCCTGAAAGCCGGGGACATCCTCCGAGTGAGAGGACTCTGGAGATCCAACACCGGAGGCAGTAAGAAGGAAAATATCCAATCCAACAACCAGAAAATCGAAAGAGACAAGCGAGAACCGCCACCCTTAACCGGACAAATCCAAAAGATAAAACTTGTCCAGCCAGCAGAGAAAACTGCCGTCGATAATGTCCCCCAGGCTACAACGCCTCAAGCTAGTCTCCAGAGCAGTGCTCTTCCGACCCAAAATAAGCCACTCGAGAGGAAAAATAGCGAGAGGGAAGAACTTGAGGAGGAGAAAATCGACGAAATTGATGAGAAAATTCTCTTGGAAGAACCGAAAAATGCGGATCATGGCAAGAATAAGGAAACTGTCGATGTCATTCCAAAGAAGAGGAAAAGTGCGGCTGATTCTGAGTCTACAAAGTCGAAGAGCGAAAGTGGAGATAATGTAAGGGGCCATTCCAGTTGAAGATTTATCTGTTTAGTTTAAAAATAATTGATCTTTTCTGGTGCAATATTCAACAATTTCGATGAAAATTATTATTTTTCAATTGAAAATTCAACTTTTTCTTCGAAATTTTATCTTCTTGTTTGAAAAATTGTTAGAAAATTATTTTTTTGTTTCGTTAAAGATTTATCGTTTTAATTTAAAATTAATTTCATTGGTTCGCGTTTTTTTTTGAAGATCGAGTTTTTCTGTAGAAAATTACCTTTTTCTTTTAAAGTTAATCTTCCTGTGTGAAAAATGTTCTTTTCAGTTAAAACTTATCATTTTCGCTGAAAATTTATCTTTTAGGTTGAAAATAAAAGTATTTCGTCGGTAGTTAAACTCGTATATAAAAAATTAATTTTTTTATGAAGCTACACCTTCTTAATTAAAAAATTATTTCTTTGGCTCGCGTATTTTTTTGAAAAATCCATTTTTTATGTAAAAAATCATCTTTTTCTTTAAAAGTTAATCTTCCGGTTTAAAAATTCTTCTCTTAGATTAAAAATTGTTATTTTAGTTTAAAATTTATCTTTTAGGTTGGAAATAAAATTATTTGGTCGGAAGTTGAACTCTTTTGTAAGAAATTAATTTTTTTAAGCTTCATCTTTTTAACTGAAAATTTATTTCTTTGGTTATCGTATTTTTCTTTAAATTTTGATTTTTTGATAGAAAATTATCTTTTTTTTTCTAAAAAAATTAAAACTCGAGTTAAATATTTAGCAGTTTAGTTAAAAATTTATCTTTTTTGGTAGGAAATACAATTATTTGAGTAAAGTAATTATTAAATTAAACTCTTTTGTTAAAAATTAAATTTTTTCTTTGGTAAAGATTTATCATTTTAATTAAAAATTGATTTCTTTGTTTTGCGTATTTTTTTTTAAATCGATTTTTTTGTTGTAGAAAATTATCTTTTTCTCTTAAAGATAATCTTCTTGTTTAAAAATTCTTATTTTAGTTTAAAAATTCAAGTACTCCAGTTAAATATTTATTATTTTAGTTGAAAATTAATCTTTTAGGTTGCAAATAAAATTATTTGGTCGGAAGTTAAATTCTTTTGTAAAAAATTAATCTTTTTGTTGAAGATTCATCTTTTTAATTAAGAGTTTATTTCTTTGATTAAAAAATGAGATATTTCATGAAATGTTTCTTTAAAGAATGACTTTTATTTTCGTTAAAAGCTCGAGTTTTTCGGTAGAAATTAATCTTCTTGGTTAAAAATGCATCTTTTTGATCAAGATTTAAATTATTCTAGTGTAACATTCATAATTTCATTTAAAAATTTATCTTTCTGGTTTAAAATTTAACTAATTCAGGTAAATATTTTTTATATTTTTTAAAACTTCTTTACTTTGTCTGAAAAGGTAAATATTTTGTTAAATTAGTTATTAGGAAAGAAGATTTTTTAACTGGTTGAATTTTACAAAAAAAGACAAATTTATTAAAAAATTGTTGAATTCTTGATTAAAAAGATGAATTTTTAACAAAGAAGAGTAATGATCTCCCCAAAAAGATAAATTATCTACAAATTAATTAATTTTTCTACCCGAAAATATGATTTTTCAAGAAAAAAAGTTTATTTTCTACCAAACAGTTTAATTTTTAATCAAATAGTTGAATTTTCACTATTAATCTTCAACAAAAATTTTAATTTTCAGCTAAAAATTTTAGTTTTTTTATCAAATTATTTAGTTTTTTAGGGAAAAAACGAATTGTCTGCCAAAAAGTTTACTTTTTCACCCGAAAATATGATTCTCGAACAACAAAGCTAATTTTCTACCAAATAGTTGAATTTTTAACAAAAGAGTTAAAATGGTAACATTAATAGTGTATAAAGCAATAGAATTTTCAACCCGAATATATGATTTTTCAACAAAAAAGTTTTTTTTACAAAATAGTTTATTTTTTAACGAAAATAATTATTTTTAACCAAAAACATTAATTTTCAACAAAAAATATTAATTTTCAACAGAAAAAAAATTGTCAACCAAGCAGTTTAATTTTCTGCTGAATTTGTTTAATTTGGAAGACAAAAAGACGAATTTTCTACAAAATATGTATTTGTGGATATTTGTAATTTAATTTATGTTTGTTAAATTTTAAATGTAATTAAAAAGGGTAAATTTTGATTTAAAAAGATTGTTTACCAAACAAGACGAATTTTCAATAAAATGCATGAATTTTCAATGAAACCCTTGATATTTCATCTATAAAGGATACATTTTTTATTAAAAATATCCATTTTTAATCGAAAATGGAATAATTACATTTTTAGCGAAAAAAAAACAAATTTTTAACAAAATAGTTCAAATTTCAACCAGAGATGAATTTTCAACTATAATTATTAATCTTTAACTAAAAAATAATAATTTTTAACAAAAGTTTTGAAATCTCCATTGAGTAGTGGAATTTTAATCAACAAAGATGAAATTTTTTGAACCCAGACTATGAATTTTCAAATAAGAAATATAAATCTTCAAACAAAAAGTTACATTTCCAAATAGAAAAATGAATTCTCAAACAATAATGATATAGTTATATTTTTAGGTATCGAAATTAATTTTCAACCCAAGATGATACGAATTTTTAATCAGAGATAAATCTTCAACGAAAAAATAAATTTTTAATAAATTAGTTCAACTTTGAACCAAGCATTTGAATTTTTAACTAAAAGAGATGAATTCCGAACTAAAAATATAATATTAGAACTTTCAACAATAATAAAATTAATTTTTAACCAGAAATAGTTGGATATTTTCATTGGGTTCTATTCATTCAGTAAGCTTTTTAGCGAAAAAATGAAAAAAGGGGGAAGTTTTTTAAAACAGGGGAAAAAATAATTCTTTAAGCAGGCTTGAAGAGGGGAATAGAGGAAAGAATGTAAATTCTGAAATATGGAAGTCATTTTTAAACTTGATAAGTAGAAAGTTATTTTTTGTGTTGAAAATCATATTTTCGGATTGAAAATTCAACAATTTGTTAGAAAATTAATATTTTTGTTTAAAAGTTAAACTATTTTGTGTGAAATTAAACTATCTATTTGAAAATTTGAAACTTTGAAAATTCCTTTCACATGGCCCGCTAAGGCTAATTTTTATCCTTTTCACCATTCTTCACCATTTTTTTCCTTCATAGGAGTTAAATCTGGATCTTCTCGTGAAGGACGAACCGATTGATTGGGACGAATCGATGGATCCTTCGGATTCACTCACGATCGATCATGACATTGACATCAAGCCCGTGAGTCTTGCCTTAAATTTAAAATAGTTCGAAAAAATGTTCCCAAAACATTTTGGATAATTTGAGGTCTAAAATTTGAACAAACAAAAAATAAGTCTTACCCCTTTTTTTCCTAACTCCAGGAAATCGTACACAGTGCGGACGAGGATGGAGACATCGAAGAAGAGGAATATACACCACTAACATGTGATATGTGCAGCCAGACTTTTAACAGACCTTCCGATTGGGTTCGACATATAGAATTCACGCACGCCGACATGACAGAAAATCGAAGAAAAAGGCGAAAGGTACTTTAGGAGCCATTTAAAAACTACTTCATGCTATTTTTAAGAATTTTTCACATTTATTCACAATTTCACATAGAACTCAACACTTTTTTTTAAACTTTTTACGCATTTATGATTAATTATTCATATTTATTCATGTGTTAAGAAATTAAGAATTAAAATCTGTGTGCAGAAACACATAAATATAAATCAATATAAACGTGCAAAAATATCAAGAGTATTAAGTTCTATGTAAATTTTGAAAAAATATGAATAAGGATGAAAATATGGTCAATTTACGGTCATGATGTACTGGGTACGCTAGGGCATATTTTCATATTTTTTCGCGTTTTTTCACAATTTAACATATTACTCACAAAAATTTTTAATCATTTTTACCTGGTTTTTTCTTTTCTTGGATTTCATTTGATAAACGACTCAAATATAACATTAATCATACAATAATAATATTTTAATAGATTTCGTATCTCAAAGTTTAAGCTCTCAAAACAGATTGAATTTTCCACTTACAAAAACGAATTTTAAACCAAATGGTCGAATTAAACAAACATTAACTTCTCCCATATACAGTTGCATTTTTAACGAAAGAGTTAATTCTTCAGGCCAAAAAGATAACTTTTTTATAAGATATTTGAATTTTTAACTTAGAACTTTTGTACCAAAAAGATGAATTTTCAACCCAAAAAGACAAAATTAAATATAAGAAAATGTAATATATTTGATATTCCAACGAAGAAAATATTTTGATTTCAAATCAAAAACAGTCAAATATGACCAGAAAGACGAACTTTCAACCCAAAAAGAAAAAATTAAATATAAAAAAATGTAATATATTTGATATTCCAACGAAGAAAATATTTTGATTTCAAATCAAAAATAGTAAAATATGACCAGAAAGATGAATTGCCATCAAAATAGTTAAATCCTCAATAAAAATAGACTAATTTTGTATCAAAGAATTAAATTTTGAACCACATAGTTGAATTTGAAGTTTAATCAATTGTTTCCCAACAAAACAAAAAATAAAACATTTATTTTCAACCCAAAAATGACGAATTTTCATAGAAAAATATAATTGTTGTTCGTTCAACCAAAATGATTTCAATTTTTAATTTAAAATCAGTTGAATTCAATCAGAAACGACGAATTGTGAACAAAAAAGGTAATTCCTCAACCAAAACAGATTTTTTTTAAATTGCATTTTTAACCAAAAAAAGATCCACTTTCTATCAAAAGAGATGAATATTCAACCAGACAAATAATTCTTCGACCAAAAATGTAAATTTTCAAACAGAAAAATAAGTTTTGATCAAAATAATTACACTTTCGACCAACGAGATGAACCTTCAATACAAAAATGTTGAAATCTCAACGAAAAACATAATAGTAGATATTTCAAACCAAAAAGTTTTAAATTTAAAAT
The DNA here is from genome assembly GCA_010014905.2 of Druon quercuslanigerum. Taxonomy (NCBI): domain Eukaryota; kingdom Metazoa; phylum Arthropoda; class Insecta; order Hymenoptera; family Cynipidae; genus Druon; species Druon quercuslanigerum. The sequence continues at coordinate 16,823 of JAAAKG020068678.1, forward strand.
AAAAAATAGTTCAGTTTAACTAAAAAAGGTGAAAACAGTTGCATTTTTAGTGAAAAATATCAAATTTGTACCAAATGTAGACTATCAAGAAAAAAATTGATTTTAAAAAAAGAATAATTTTCAACGAAAAAGTGAAGTCAAGAAGATGAATTATCTACAAAACAATAGAATTTTTGTTTTAAAATTTGATTTTCAACCTAAAATATAAAGAATTTTTAGCAAAATTGTTAAATTTTCAACTAAGGAGATAGTTTTTTAACTAATAAAGTAGTTCAATTTTTAACCAGAAGTTAAATTTTTAATCAAGAAGATTATCTTTTTTACAAAAAATTAATTTCATCTTCAACTAAATAAAATTAGTAATTAACAAAGTAGTTCGACTTTCAAGCAAATAGTTGAATTTTTAACAAAAAAGTTGAACTTTTAATTTAAATAATGAATTTTCTACAAAACAGTTGCATTTTTATCTAAAAAATGTTCATTTTTAGGAGAAAGGTTAATTTTCAACTAAATACTTGAATTTTAAGCTAAAAGCGATGAACTTTCTACCAATAATAAATGAGTTAAATTTGTAATTGAAAAGAAAATGATTGTCAACCAAAAACATGAATTTTCAACAGAAAAGTTGAATTTTTCAGTCAAAAAGATCAATTTTCTACAAAACAGCAGAAGTTTTATCCCTAAAATATGTATTTTATCAAATAGATATTGTTTCGCCAAATTTTTTTATTTTTTAAACTAAAAAATAAACATTTTTAACGAAAAATGGATTACTTAAAAGTAGAAAAAATTGCTTTTCCAAAGAAAAAATAACGAATTTCCAACTGTAAACTATCCTTTTTCAACCAATAATAATATATATTTCAGTTTTTAGGTGAAAAACCTAACTTTAAATTAGAACAGAACAAAATTTCAGCAAAATAGATCAATTTTCGACCAATATATTCAGTTTGTAACAAAGTTATTCAACTTTCAAGCAAGTAGTTGAGTTTTACACTAAAAACGATCAGTTTTCAACCAAAAATAGTATGTTTAAATTCTCAGTTAACAGAAAAAGTAATTTTCAATTAAAAAAGACGTATTTTCAAGAAAAAACTTGAATTTTTAATCCGAAAAGACGAGTTTTCTACAAAAGAGTTGAATTTTCATGTGGAAAATATGAATTTTCAAGAAAAATGTTCATTTTTAACCAAAAAGCTTAATCTTAAACTAAAAACGATAACTTTTAAGCCAAAAATTAAATAGTTAAATTTTCAATCGAAAAAAAATTTTTCAACCAAAAGGATGAATTCTCAACCAAAAAGTAGATATGTTAAATCAAATAGATGAATTTTCTGCAAAACAGACTTTTCAGCCCTGAAATATTAATTTCCAACAAATAATTAATTTTTTACCAAATTAATGAACCTGAACTCAAAAAACATACATTTTTAACAAAAAGTGGACAGTTGTAGTACAAAAAATTGATTCTTAACCAAAAAAATAACGAATTTTCAACGAAACAGAAATATTTTAAACTGGTAAAAATCGATCTTAAGCTAATGAAATAAATTTTTTCTAAATTAATTAATTTTTTAACCAAACTAGCTTAAGGGAAAAGCATCCGATCGGAAGTTATGTGGTTCAATTCCCAGCTGAGTGAAGAATATCTTTTTTGAGACAAAATTTAATTCATAGCTCCATCTAGTTTGAAAAGACGATAAGAATTGATCAGGGTGGCTGCTGGACTGCGAAACCGGGAAAACCGGGAAATCCGTCCAACTTTGATTTCAACCGTTTTTTAAAAATAATTAGTTAAATTCTGAACTTATTCAATCCATTTTCCATTTTTAAGCCTAAATTTGAATTAAAAGAATTTTAAAATGCTGTTTTATATACTTAAACAATTAAAAATTAGAAGCCTTTAAAATCGAAGATTTTTGATAACAAACATTTTTAGTTAACCAACTGTGAATATACATTGATTAATTATTTTTAACATTAAATTCACTTTAAGATTTAAAAAGTAAATAATAATTATTTGTATAAAACGAATCGGCATCAGTTCACAATTTTAGAATTTCTAGATTTTAACATTAAAAATTAAACTGTTTCAATTGGAAAGTCTTCCATTTTAAAATATGTTCAAAATAATACATTTATAATTCATGGCTTTTATTAAACTTTGGTCTAAAATATTCTATTTTTAAACCATGCAATTAAAAATCTTCAATTAAGAAAAGGAACATTTACTCAATATATTAAAAATGCTTGACTGTTCATTTAAAATCATTCATTATCAATTAAATATTCAAAACTAAACAAAAAAAATAGCTTTGAACGTTACAATTTTATTGTTCTATTTACCAAAATTTAATTCGTGAGTCAAATTGTTGAATTTTAATGTTATAAATAACACTTGAACGCCTATTATTTGTAAAAATTCAAGTAAGTTGAAGAGATATATAGAAGATTTAAAAAAATTAATTAAAAATTTAAAGTGATTTCAAATAATTTAAACGAAGTGTCTAACGTGTACCGAAAAAATCCGGTTATTCGTACGAAAATTTCGGTGCGAGTAGCCCACAGCCAAATTTAAAACAAAATGTAGATTTTGGCAGATTTCGAAAAAAAGATTTAGAAGCTTTTTAAGAATTTTATCAGGCTTCAAAAGAATAATAAGCTTTTTAAGATTGCTAGTAGAATTGAAATTGATTTTTTATTTTGAAAAATTATCTGATATTCAAATAATTTTAATATATATTTAGAAGTTGTGAAATACTTTTAATAATATTATTAATTTTGAAAATATTTGAAATAATGTGTAGATGGTTCAAGATCTTTAAATACAATTTTGAAGCATTTTAAGAATTTTAAAACTATTTAAAATAAAAATAATTGAACTTTTGTTTTGAACAGGGAATCTTCAATCGTTTACAAACTTATAGTTAGCGCTGGAATTTATCCAGAATAATAATAATTCTGACTTGGAACAGAGAATTTTTAAATTTGAACAAATTCCGAACTAGTACTGGAAATTTTCGAAAAGGAACAAAATTCTGAATTGGAACAGGAGACTTTTCTAAAGAATTTTAATTCTGAGTTAAAGCAGGGATTTTTCACATTTGAACCAATTCTGAGTTGAAACTGGTACTTATCCAAAAGGATTAGAATTTTTATTGAAACAGGGAATGTAAAATTGAAATAAATTCTAAGTTACAACGATATATTTTCGGAAAAAATTAAATTATGAATAGGAACAGGGAATTTGACAGAAAACTATAATTCTTAGTTGAACCGAAAAATTTTCGAAAAGTATTAAAATTCCGGATTTGAAGAAGGAATTTTCAATTATTAACCAATTCTGAGTTGGAACTGGGAATTTTTTAACAGAGTTAATTCTAATTCTAAGTTGAAAGGAGATGTTTTCGGAAAAAAATTAAAATTATGAATTGGAACAGGGTTTTCTACAAAAAATTATAATTCCTAGTTGAACTGGAAAATTTTCGAAAAGTATAAAAATTCCGGTTTTGAACAAGGAGTTTTCAATTTTTAACCAATTCTGAGTTGAAATTGGGAATTTTTTAACAGAGTGAATTCTAATTCTAAGTTAAAAGGAGATACTTTCGGAAAAAATTTAAATTATAAATTGGAACAGGGAATTCTACAAAAAATTATAATTCTTAGTTGAACCGAAAAATTTTCGAAAAGTATTAAAATTCCGGACATGAACAAGGAAATTTCAATTTTTAATCAATTCTGAGTTGGAACTGGGAATTTTTAACAGAGTGAATCCTAATTCTAAGTTGATAGGAGATATTTTCGGAAAAAATTAAAATTATGAATTCGAACAGGGAATTTTACAAAAAATTATAATTCTTAGTTGAACCGGAAAATTTTCGAAAAGTATTAAAATTCCGGACATGAACAAGGAATTTTCAATTTTTAATCAATTCTGAGTTGAAACTGGACATTTTTAACAGATTGAATTCTAATTCTAAGTTTAAAGGAGATATTTTCGGAAAAAATTAAAATTATGAATTCGAACAGGGAATTTTACAAAAAATTATAATTCTTAGTTGAACCGGAAAATTTTCGAAAAGTATTAAAATTCCGGACATGAACAAGGAATTTTCAATTTTTAATCAATTCTGAGTTGAAACTGGAAATTTTTAACAGATTGAATTCTAGTTCTAAGTTTAAAGGAGGTATTTTCGGAAAAAATTTAAATTATGAATTCGAACAGGGAATTTTACAAAAAATTATAATTCTTAGTTGAACTGGAAAATTCTCGAAAAGTATTAGAATTCCGGATTCGAACAAGGAATTTTCAATTTTTAATCAATTCTGAGTTGGAACTGGGAATTTTTAACAGATTGAATTCTAATTCTAAGTTTAAAGGAGGTATTTTCGGAAAAAATTTAAATTATGAATTCGAACAGGGAATTTTATAAAAAATTATAATTCTTAGTTGAACCGGAAAATTTTCGAAAAGTATTAGAATTCCCGATTCGAACAAGGAATTTTCAATTTTTAGCCAATTCTGAGTTGGAACTGGAATTGATACAGGAAAATAACATTTCTTAATGGAAAAGTGAAGTTTTCTAACAAAATTATTGTTCTGTGTTAAAACGAGGTATTTTCGAAAAAAATTTAAATTATGAGTTGGAACAGGGAATTTGACAAAAAAATTATAATTCTTACAATTAGTTGAAATGGGGAATTTTTGAAAGGCTTTAAAATTCCGGATAAAAAAGGGAATTCTTAACAAATTCTGAGCTGGAATTATAATTTAAAACTGCTTAAAATGGTATAATTTTCAAATTTTTCAAATTTATCTTTTGAGTTTTTAATTTAGTCTGAGTCTTTGAACTCCTCAATTTATAAAAGTTTAAAATTTGTAATTTGGAAGTTTAATTGCATTTAATTAAAAATTGTTTAGTTGAAAAGTGTTAGTAGCTTCCATTTTATATATGTAAATTATGGAGTATTTGAATACAAAATTGTTAAATGAAACAAAGTATAACATTGAAGAGTTTCACTTTGAGGGTTTTGATTTGCAGTTAGATTTTATTACTTCGAACAGAACAATTTTTAGATTTAGTTTCGGATTTTGAAATTTCATTGACCGTAAAAAATGTTTGTAAACCGGGAAATGACCGGGATTTTTTTTCTTTGATTAAAACAGCCAGTTTGATTTCTTTTATTCTCTGATTATAATACAGATTCCTTAGAAAAATTTGATCCTCGGTATCAAGGGGACTATTTTTATATCCGAATTACTTTTTTTCAGGGTGACGCTGACGATGAGAGCAAGGATTTTCCTCCCCTGAAATGCGACCTCTGTGGAAACATGTACCCAACGCCACAGGAATGGGTCCGGCATATTCAAACTGAACACACCGAAGAACAATTAGCATTGATGAACAATTCCGCACCTCCTAAGCCTAAGAGAATCCACAGCCATCAAAAGCTCTGTAATATTTGCCAGAAAGTATTCCCCAGTCACGCATCCATGGTCATCCATCAGAGAACGCACACAGGAGAGAGGCCCTTTCTCTGCTCGTATTGTAAAAAAGGTTTCAATGTAAAAAGCAATTTGTTGAGGCACTTGAGGACGCTGCATGACAAATTCGTTCATCCGAGTTTGTACGGGAGTAATGGAAACAAGAATTCTTAAGTCGCATCTGTTATATTTCTAAATATTTCAGTTTTGAAGGTAAAACAAAGCTCAAAAAAGGCAGTGATGATCTGAGAGGTTTATCGTCAGTTAGAGACGATTTTAATGAAATTTCACTGAGGGTTTGTTATTTGGATGACGAATTTTGGAGAGAGAAAAAATATATTTTCTCCTAGCGGAGCGCATGACCGTTCGATTCACTTCATCCGCTAGCGCATATTTCTATAATTTTCTTACAGTTATTCCCAATTTTTCATAGAACTCAACGCTTTATTTATATTGCAACCCATTTGTATTTTTGTGTTAAAATTAATAATTAAGACTAAAAAGATTTTTAAAAAATGTTGAACTCTAGCGGAAATTGTGAATAAATATTAAAGAGGATTAGAATATGCCCTTGCGGCCCCAGTAAGTGGAATATTCAATGTGAGGATGATAATGTGTGCATGTGTGTGTATGACTGTTTCCAATTTTAAAAACTTTTTTTGAAAATAGTTTAAAAAACACATTTTTTGTGACACATGCATGATTTCAGCCATTTTCGACGCCTACAAAGTGGGAATTAAGGTCTACTTTTTTACTCGTCGTAAAAACTTTAAGGAAATTTTGATTTGCAGATAATAGAATTTTGCGGTAATTTATGAAAATTTACCACATATAACTGATAAAATTACCGTAAATTACACAAAACTTTTCGGAAATGTACATGAATTTTTTTTATTGCATTTTTGATACAATATTTACCTGTGAAACTACCATAAATGACTGAAAAATGTCATAAATTTAAAGAACTTTATAAAATTGAAGGTTTGGTAATTTATCTTAAGTTACCATAAATTGCCTGTAATATTATCATAAACTCCCCCCAAAAATCATAAATGTCCGGAAATGTATGAAAATATGTTTCATTGAATTTTGGGTAATTTATGGTAATTCACCATATTTATCTCTAAAATTATCATAAATGACCGAACTTTTCATAAATTTCCGAAAATTTATCAACATTTTTCAATTTAATGTTGGGTAATTTATCTTAAGTTACCTTAATTTACCTGTAATATTAACATACATTACCAACAAATGTAATAAATTTCCAGAAATTTATCAAAATTGGTTTTATTAAATTTTGGGTATTTTATGTTAAGTTACCATATTTACCTGTAAAATGACCATAAGTTTCCGCAAATTTATAGTCATTTTTAAACAGAGCTTTCCGGCAAGTTATCTTTAGTTGCCATAAATTGCCTGTAATATTACAATAAATTACCCAAAAAATCGTAAATATCCGGAAATTGATGAAATTTGAAAAAATGTTTAATTGAATTTTAGTTAATTTATGTTAAGTCACCATAAATTACCAAAAATTTAATAAACTGCCGGAAATTTATAAAAATGTTTAAAATTGAATTTTGGATAACTGATGACCTCTAAAATTTCCATAAATGACTAAAAATTTCCATATATTTATAGACATTTCTAAATTAAATTTAAGTTAATTTATCTTAAGTTACTATAAATTACCCAAAAATTCATAAATTTCCGGAAATGTATGAAAATTTTGTTCAACTGAATATTTGGTAATTTATGGTAAGTTAACATATTTACCTGTAAAATTATCATAAATTACCAAAAATTTTCTCAAGTTTATAGATATTTTCAATCTTTCATATTTTTAAATAGAATTTTGGGTCATTTATATTAGGTTACCATAAATTGCTTGTAATATTACCATAAATTACCCCCAAAAAATCATAAATGTCCGGAAATGTATGAAACTGTGTTTAATTGAACCTTGGGTAATTTATGGTAAGTCATATTACCTTTAAAATTACCATAAATCATTCTTCCTTTATTTGAAATCTAATATGGGCTGAAATCATGACTGTATTTTGAGAAATGTCTGAAATCATCCATTTGTCAAAAAATATCGTACACACCAAGGAGGAGAGGGACTTTTTATCCCCCTAGGTGCATAATTTACTATTTTACTTCTAACATAATAACGTCCAGAATTTGAAATGAATTTGTTATTCATCACATACTGAAAAATAATATTTTTCAATATGAAAATATAAAATTTATAAAAAATGTCAACTTAGAATAATTTTACTTTGACATTTTTTATAAATTTTATATTTTCCCTAGCGTACCAGGTGACCGTAAAGTGATTACATGTTGAAATTTGCCTAACAGGCTAATAATAAAAAGAAAAAAGCAATAGAAGAAACATTTCGATTGTTGCAATTACAATTCCACGTTAAAATGTTTGATACTGATTGTATTTTCATATTTAAAAATATTATTTTTCTGTGTAAGATAAATTAAAAAATTAAAATTTTAAAATATAAATTTTATAAACAAAACTTTATCGTAGAATTATTATTGCAACAATTTAAATCATTATTTTCCTGTGTTTTTTTGATAATTGTGATATTACGTAAAAAATTCCGTTCACCCGATCCGCTAGGGAAGAACGCTGCTTGGGTGCAGAACTGCCGAACTAAAAAAGGCGCGCTGTTCAAATTTAAAACTAAAAATATCTTTAAACATTTTTTTAAAATTAATTATTTTCGCAGGGATTTCTTACCAACCATTTTTGAAAGTATCCCAACTATTCAGCACCCAAATATTCAACTCCTCGGTGGAAAAAATCTGTAAAAAGCGAAGTTTAACTATAAAACGAAGTCGTAAACCATGGTATTTTTTAATTTTAATTTATTTATTATTTCCATTTTTTACCTCATTTGAAACCAAGTTTCAATTTAGGGAATGGAACTTCCTTGAGAATATTCTAAACTAAAAATACCAGGGCTTAAAACAAAAGAGGCTGAAAACATATTGCCAAAGCGTCTTTTTTCAGGAAATATATACCAAAAAAGATTTAATTTATTCCGAATAGCATTTCCATTGAAGCGATTTTGACTGTAAAAGAGGATAGGTTCTTAACAAAAGAAAAGTACTTCACGTGCGTGTAAAATAGGGTCTGAGTAATCGAAGGTTAACTTTTCTTAGTGTACGAAAATCCAAATTACCGAGGCGTAATTTACTTGTATACTTCTTAGGCTGTTCCATCCGTGGTAGCCCCAATTATTCCCGCAGTTCATAAGCTAATTATGTATTTTTATATTAAAGTAGCTTTACACTTAGGTTAAGAGCCTATAGATATATTAAATATATATATATGAAACTATATATATATATATATATAAGAGTTATATAACTTTGGAGCACTCGGTATTTCTATCCAACTTCAATCGCTTAAAACTCGGTTAATATTTTATTTATTATTATTATCTCTAATTGCTAGTTCTAAGCTCCTTCTCCTAATTTATATAAAAGTCCTTGTTGACTCAAAATATTGACTATTTTTTAAGTTATTAAGACTCGAATTGGCGAAGTGGGTGAGAAACTGTACGTGAGTGCTCTAAAGGAATGTGCATTGCGCATCCGAATCTTTAAGATTGAATCTTTACTGCGCAGTACTCGAGTTCTAAAAGTAAAAAGGATTTTACTAATTCCCGTTTAGAATTCATTTTTAATTTATAAGTTTTCAATTATTGTACTTTCAATAAAATTAAGAATTTGAGTTATAGTTTTCTGATTGTCTCGATTTATTATTAGCTTTAGTTGAATTAAGCAATAAAAATCCTCTCTCTTTTGAACTCCGTGCAGCAGAAATACTTTAACAATCAACAAAAAAGCAATCTACTTTTCGACTTTATTCAATAAGTAAATTTCATATATCTACAAATTAGAGGTTAGGAGCAAAGAGATGGCTGTTGGTAGCACTGAGTAACTTTTCGAATCGCACAATCTGATTGATCGGAATTCCAGATGGCGGATTTTACTTCTCATTGTTGCCAACTAAATTGTTCCTATTATCACACATAAATAGAACATAAAAAATTTATGTTTTCAATTTATTTCGAAAAGCAGACGCTTTTTTTGGTGCATTGGCGCGAGCATTTTGAACTTTTAATTAGGATAGGTTGCAAGAATAAAGCGTATTCGAAATTCATCGACAAACATTTGCAGATATATTCGGTTTTTCTTCTTAAAAAGGCGAATATTATCAAAATAGTCACAGATGTCTAATGAGAGTGAGAGTGAGAGAGATTGTAAAAATAATTTTTAAAAAGAGGTGAGAACGTTTTTTCTCTTATTCGTCGTGATTGTGTCACCTTGCTACAAAAGTTGGTAGCAATTCGACGTTGCGCTAATACTGTGACGAGCCAAATACTTTATGAATGTAAAATTTAAATATATCGACTTCGAACTATCAATGAATTGAATTTTTTTTAAACATTACCTTCCTTTTTATTTAAAAGAAGCTAAAGAATATAAACTTGCAAGTAAATAGTTAAATTTTTAACTAAAAAACATAAATTTGCGCCCCAAAATGGAATAATTATATTTTTTATTTTTTTATTTTAAAAAACGAAGATTCAACTAAATAGTTAAATATTTTAGAACATTGATAAATTTTTAACTAAAATAATGCTTCTCGAACAACAAATGGATTTTTTACAAAGTAATTTCACTTTCCACCGAAAAAGCCAAATTCTTAACAAAAAACATGAACTTTTAACCAAATAGTTGAATTTTCGAATAAAAAAAAAGAAATTGACCACAAAAAAGGGGATAGTTAAATTTCTAATTAAAAAATATAAATTTTTATACAAAATAATTTAGTGTTCAATTTAAAACAATGCATTTTCTGCCAAGAATGGAATAGATCAATTTGTATTTAAAAAATTAGTTTAAAAAAACTGATGTTCAATAAATAGGTATATTTTTAACTGAAGAGATAAATGTTTGATTAAAATGATAAATCTTACATGGAATATTTAAATTTTCATTTAAAAATTAAATTTTTAACCAAAAAATAGGATTTTCAAACACATAGTTGAATCCTCAACCAAAAGGGTGAAGTTTCTAACAAAAGAGACAACTTTTTAACACATTACATGAATTTTCTACAAAAAACATTTTTAATAAAATATATTAACTTTCAAAAAAAAAATTAATTTTATTTAAAAAAAAAATAACTTTACATTTAAAAATGGAATTTTCATTTTAAAAAATTATTTTCAAAAAATAGATAAATTTTGAAAAAAAATCATTTTTAACCAAAAAATACGGATTTTCAAACAAATAGTTGAATCCTTTACCAGAAAGATGATTTTTCAACAAAAAAGATTAATTATCTACTAAAAAAGATAAATTGAAAAAAAATATGTGAATTTTCAACCAAGTAGTTGAATTTTTCATTAAAAAATAATATTTGAATTTTCAACTTGGAAGAATGAATTTTCCTTTAAAAACAGAAATTCTACTTGAAGTTAAACAATTAAATTTTAACAACAAAATAAGAATTTTCAACTAAAAAATACAGTTATTTTGTAACAAACTACATGATGGTTGAAAATTCAATTAAAAAGATCAATTTCCAATAAAAAAAATAACAAAGATAGTTGAATTTTTAACTAAGAAAGATCAATTTTCAACCTAAAAGGGTACATTTTCTACCCAAAATGGAATAGTTTAATTTTTAGTTACAAAATTAATTTTCAAACAAAGACGAAAATAATTTAAAAACATATGAATTTTTAACTAAAGACATAAATGTTGAATTAAAATCATAAATCTTCAAATAGAATCATTAAATTGTCGGTTAAAAAAATCAATTTTTAACCAGCAAATACGAAGTTTAAATAAAATAATTGAATCGTCCACCAATGAGATGAATTTTAGACAAAAAGCTTAATTTACTAAAAAAAGACGAATATTCAACAGAAGACATGGATTGTCTACTAAAATAGACAAATTTTTAACAAAGTGCATGGATTTTCAACTAAAATAAAAAAAACTCATTTTTTACCAAAGACATCTACTATTTTCAAGCAAATATTTAAATTTTCAATTAAAAGAGATAAATTACAAACTTTCAGTTAAAAATATAATTTTCAACAAAATAGTTAAATTTTGAATCAAAGAGATGATTCTTCAACCAAAAAGATAAATTTACAATCAAAATAATACATTTTCCATAAAAACTGACTGACAAAATAGTTCAATTATCTAAAAAGTAGATTAATTTTTACATAAAAGAGGTGAATTCTCAATGAAAGATTTAATAGTTGATGTTTCAACCCAAATAGATTTTAATTTTGATTAAAAAACAGTTGAATTCAACAAAAAATACAAAATTTCACAAAACAGTTGACAGTTGTCCGAATTGTGTAATAAGTAAGAAGATCGAAAAAAATAAAGATTGGTGGATAGAAAACGATAGAACTATTCTATCTCTCTCAATGGGTCAAATTCCATCCCAAAAATGCTATATCGTCCTATACCCAATCTCAATAAATTTCTATCTCTTTCTCTACCTTTTATTTCAATCTTTTTCAGTCTCTTATTGCCCCGTCTTTCGCCAAGACCGCACCACTGAAATTTAGATTAACAGAGATAAAAAAGATTTACATGAATAGATAAAGTATAGGATGAGATAGAGAAGAGAAGATGGCAACAGAGAGATGCAAATTTAGATTAAAAAAGATAGAAAAAGATAGATGTTGATAGATGTATACGGAGAGAAGTTTGGTACAGCCGCTCACCCAACACGTACAATTGTCGCGCCAATCACACAGTGAACAGCGCCACTTTTGTTTAGTAGAACGGCTCCACTGATTCGGGAGAACCATTACCCCGAACAAGCCGAATCGTGTGATCAACAGTATAGTCGAGCCTTTCTGCACACGAGGTACTTGCAGCACAGTGCCGCACTTGCTCAGCTTAGGAAAATATACCACTCACATTTCGCAGCGGCTCATCTCCGTAAGTTCGGGGTAACCAGTTCCTTCTCACAACTAGCGCGACGCTTTTACCTAAACTCTCTCCGTGTAGGATACGATGAGATAAAGAGATGGTATTGAAAAAGATAAACTTGAATTGATAACGAAAAATAGATAGAAAAAGACGTTGATAAATGTAGGAGACGATAAAATAGAGAAGAGAAGGTTAGAAAAGATAGATTGGAAATTAGATTGAGAAAGAAGAGAGGATTGAAAAAGAATGACGTGAATTTAGATTGAAAAATAGGTAGAAAGACCCTGGCGAAAGTTTCGGACAGGAATTAATTCTGAGCCATTATTCTGAATCATTCCGATATCTGTACCGAGCCAATGCTATAATCAATCCAAACCAATCCGAAAAAATTTTTGAATCTCGTTTGTTGAAAAACGCTTGAAAATTAATCCGACTCGATCCGATTCGGATTGGAAATTTACTTCGGATTCGTTCAGATTCATTCGGAATACTTCTGATTGGCTCGGAATGAATTCCTATCCTAAACTTTCGCCAGAGAATTAAGATTGACGTTTTGATAAATGTAGGAGGTGATGAAATAGAGAAGAGGGGATGGAAAAATATAGACGGAAATTTAGATTGACAGAGATAGAAAAAGATTACTTTCAAAGATTTCTAATTTGAAAATACGCGCCAAAAGTGTTTTGTTATTTTCTTATTATAAATAACTCTAGGGAACATCTGATTTTTATTCAGTGTCACTTTGAAGTTTTAAAATAGACATTCCCCTTCCGGAACGATTTCCATTCATAAATAGTAGACGATTCGTATCACCGCCATTTTGAACCCGAGTCAATATAACCTCCCTTATTATTAATTTCTCGCGCCCGCCTTTCACTGCATCACCTACCTATATATTAATGTCAAACCCTTTTAATATTTTTTACCTTATTCTTCTCTCTTTTTTATTAATACAATCCGAAAAAAGGAAGAAAACTTTATTTTTAGGAATACTTTTGACTACAGTTGTAAAATACGCAGTGGACAGCTGATCAGTCGACTCGACGGTTCGTCGGCTATCATTGCCTTTAAAAATATTTTTAAAACCCTTTAAGAAACTATTTTTGTGTCCCAAAGTGCTTTAAAAACTTTTCAACACATGATGGGAAAATTGTGAAATAAAAAGTGTTCTTTCGTGTCGAAAAGTAATCGGGAATTTTTGGGAATTGTTGTTCTGAGAAGCCAACTTTTGCACCTTTCAATGGTTGCCGTTCGGTGAGTTTTAATTTTTACATCTAAACACTTTTGGACTTTTTATGATGGCTAATGAGGGAACTGTTTTTTGTTAAAAGGGTAGGACTTTTTTGGAAAAATGAGATACCGGTAGACTTTATTATTTCATTTGGGGTTTTAAGCTCCACGCGGCACGAAAATACACCTGCGATGGAATGCGACTTGAGTTTAGTCGGGGGTGCAATAATAACAAGAAACAGACAATTTTGGCACATGTGACCGTGGTGAAATCCGCACTTTATAAATTGACAGATTTCCTTCTCAAAATATTGGTTCCGGTGTCATTGTTGCGGAGGATAGGAAGATTCAGGAGACTTTTAGGTTAGGTCCATTTTTTAATTTTTAAGGGCTGAGAAATAGATAAAATGGATTAAATGTCAGGGAGACTAATACCTGGAAAACCTGAAATTGTCAGGGATTTTTTTTTAACTCGGGGAATTTTTCGAGAGTTAACATTTTTTAAAAGTCTAATATAAAGTTAAATAATATTTCTGCATTTGTAAATCTTGAAAATTCGTCTTTTGTTTGTTTTAAATTAATTTTTGAACTGAAAATTTAACTGATCTATTTTTGGTTGAAAATTTATCATTTTTTATTGAAATTTTAAGTATCTGGTTAAAAATCATGTATTTTGTTCGTGATTCTTTTTTGTAAAATATTAATCTTAGTTGAAAATTCATATCTTTGCTTGAAAATTCCACAGATTGTAATGTTTTCTCCCTCTCTTGTCGGAAAAAGTCTTTCTGTTTAGTAGAAAATTAATATTCTTTGCTGAATATTCATCTTCTTGCTTAAAATTATTTTAAATGAAAATTCCTTTCTTTATTTCAAAAATGAGCTATTTTGAATTCGCTTTTTCTTTGGCTGAAAATTGATTTTTTTTTTAAATGAAAAATTTAACTGTTCTTGTTGAAACATGAACTATTTTCTTGAAAATTAATTTTTTTTCTTGAAAATTTTTTTTTCAATTTAAAGTCAAATATTTGAATTGAATCATATTCCATTGAAAACTATTCCGTTAAATCTGTTCAAATACCTTAAAATCCTTTGAGATATTTGTGAATACTTTAAAATGCCCTGCAATCTTTTTACAATCCTTAAAATCTTTGAAATTGTACTAAAATCCCCAAATATCCTTCAAAATCTTGTGGATTTTTTTACTTTTTTTACTCGTTTAAATTCCGTTAATTCCTTTGAAATCGCACGATTTTGTTGAAATCTCTTTAAAAACTTAATGATATATGAAAACGTTGTGGAATTACGTTAAATGTTTTGAAATCTTTAGAAATCCTTCGAAATACCGTGAAATCTTGTAAATCTCAAATCACTTACAATCCATTTAAATTCCTTGAAATCTTCGCAAGTCTCTTAAAATCCCCTGAACTCTTTTGAAATACCTTTAAAATTCCTTTAAATCTTCGAAATCTTACTAAAATCCTCAGATAGTCTTCAAAATTCATAAAAATACTTCAGTATCGCATGAAACCCTTTAAAATCCTTTTAAATTTCGTTTTTTTTTAACATCTCAAAACTCTTTATCATATTTGAAAATCCTCTGAAATATCGTTAAATCATCAAAACCCCTTTGTCTCTTAAAATTTAATTTAAAATGTCTTTGAAATTATGTGAAATATTTCAAAATCTTTCGATATTCCTTGAAATCTTATAATACATGAAAATATATTCAAATCTTTTAAAAGTCATTTAAATACCGCGAAATCTCTTAAAATCCATTATAATGTCAGGAAATACTGTGAAATTCTAAAAAATCTTTTGAAATCTTACAAAATCCTTTAAAATTCTTGGATATTTATACTTAGGAATCTTTTGAAGACTTAAAATTCCTTTAAGTACTTTGGAATCTTTGCAAATTTTTTGACATCCCTTTAAATGTTCTAAATCCTATTAAAATTTCTTGCTATCCCTTAAAATTCGTAAAAATCCATAAAGGATTTCAAGCCTATGAAATCGAGAAAAATTTAATGGAATCTAATCAAACTCCTTGAAATTCCTTAAAATATTGTAAAATTTATTGGAAAAATGCAGATTCTCTCTGAAATTGTACCAGGTAATTTCTTCAAATTCTTGAAATCGTTTTAAATAATTTGAAAGCCTACCCTAAAACTTCTAAAACCCCATGAAATCTTCTGAAATTCCTTGAAATACCTTTTACGATTAAAATAATTGATATATGTTTTATATATTGAGCAAAGAATATAAAATCTTACGTAAGAAGGGGGCTGGGGTAGTAAAAATCAATCGAATCCTTACAATAGGGGCGATTAATTAAATAATTAAATTATTTTCAAACAAAATAAGTTTTTTTTTCTGATGTAAATTGAAGCAGCTGTTACTGATGGTATTTTCACTCGAGTTGGCAAGAAATCAAATTCAACAATTAACATTCGACACTTTAAAGTTACAATGAGAGAAGACAATGTAAGAGAGATTAGTTAAGAATAAAAATAGGTCATTAAATATGAATAAATTAGTTACTAAATTAATTAATAAAAGGCACAAGTTTGTGTATAATTTTGAGTAAAGAATATTCCCATGTTCTTGATCTATATTTTTTTTACTGAGCTATTACTATTTATGCAACATTAATTTATAGTCATTATTTTATTTTTATTTTTTGACTGAAATCTGTGCTAAAGGGGAATTTAGAGGGACTACAAGTACAAAACTAGCCGACAGTCTCGTGGTGGTGAAAAGGGAAAAAGTCGAATTTCCGTCTGCTACTAAGATATTTGTGTCATGAAATGCTCCGCACTTTAGACTGTTTAGACGGCCCTGTTTTTGTCTACTCTGCACAATTTTATTTTTAATGGGATTTTACACTTAATACTTTTTTACTCTATTCCTCTCTTTCCCCCCTTTTGGAAAATAATTCTTTTTTTCCCCTGTTTTCAAGAAACTCGCTCTTTTTTTTTTTTTTTTTATCCACTACTGATATTTTTGGTTTAGAAATCATTTCTTTTGACTGAAAATTTAATTATTTTGTAAAACATTCAACTAATTTGTTAAAATATTCGCCCTTTATGGTTGAACTCAACTATTTTTGTTTGTTTTCTTCAAAGAAAATTTTGTTGTTGTGGAAAACTTCAGCTATTATATTTTTCGTTGAAAATTCATTCATCATTTATATCTTTGGTTGAAAGTTTAATTATTTTGTTGAAAATTCATTTTTTTGGTTCGAAATTCATCTTTTTTGGTTATAAATTTTGTTGGTTATAATGATTGACAAAAAATTAATCTAATTAAAATACTTTTGTTTTAAAATATCGAATATTATATTTTTCCTTGAAAATTAATCTTTTTTGGTTAAAGATTCATCCGTTGGTTTAAAACCCTAGTTATATCGTTGGAAATTCGTTTTTTGTTGTTCTAAATTAATTGCTTAAACTGAAATATTAACTAATTAGTTCAAAATTCTTGTATTTTGTTGAAGATTATTTTTGTTTGGTTGAAATAACTATTTTTTTATTAAAATTTAAAGGATTTTTTGTTGGATGTCAACTATTATATTTTTTATTGAGAAGTACGCCTTTTTGTATTAAAGATTTATCTCTATATATTGTTGAAAATACCTCGTTTATGGTTGAATTCAACTTTTGTTTATTTTAGATATTTTATGTTTGTTCCAAATTGATCTTGGGAGGTTGAAAATTCAACTATTTGGTTAAAAATTGGTCTATTGTATTGAAAATTAGTTGTTTGGTGGAAATAATTTTTTAAACCAAAAATTTAACCATATAGTTTTAACTTCTTATAATTTGTTGAAGACTCTGTTTTTTAAATAATGTTTTTGATTAAAAAATAAAGTATTTTTGTTTGGAAATGACAAATATTATATTTTTTGTAGCAAATGTAACCTTTTTGGATTAATGGTTCGTCTCCTTGATTCAAAATTTGATTATTTTATTGAAAATTCATTTTATGGTTTAAAATTCATCTCTTTTGGTAAAAATTTCACCTGTTTTTGTTAAAGATTCAACTATTTTGTTAAAAATCCACCGTTTTTAAAAAATAAACTTTAACTGTATTTTATTTATAATTAAAATTATTTTAATTTTTGAAAATTATTATTTTTTGTTTTGATTGTAAATTAACTTTTTAATTGTTAATGCAACTAGTATGTTTAAAATTCATTTATTGTGTTGCAGATTTGTCTTTTTCGGTTAAAACAATTACATTTTATTTAAAATTAGAATTTGTTTACTTGAACTATCCAATAGTTTATTTTTCGGCGAGAATTCATCCGTTTTGGATTCAAAATTCATGTATGTTGGTAGGAAAGTGATCTTTCTTGGTTTAAAAGAAACTTTTTTGTTTAAAAATTCGACCAGTTGGTAGAGAATTGATCTTTCTAGGTTGAAACTTATAATATTTGTTTAAAAATTCTACTGATTTGTTGAAATTTTTTTTTCGGTTGGAAATTAATTCTTTTAACTGCAAATTTAAATATTTAAAAGAAATTTCATGTATTTTATAAAATATTCTTTTTTTTGGCTTGAAAAAACTGTATTCGACTTAATATAAAACTCTTTTTTGGTTGAGAATTCAATTTTTATATTCTTTGTTAAGAATTTAACCTTTTTGGGTGAAAAATTTATGTCGTTAGTCGAAGTTTTAATTAGTTTGTTGAAAATTAATTTTTCTCTTGATAGAAATAGTATCTTTTTTATAAAAAATGCAACTGTTTCACTAATTACTTATGTGTTTTTGTTGAGGATTCAGAGATTTAAGCAAATTCATTTTTGGTTGGATTTAACTGTTTTTGATTTTAAATTCAAATCTTTTTGGTTTGAAATATCAACATATGTTTCGTTCACAATGCATATTTTTTGGTTCATTATTCAACTACTCGGTTTAAAGTTAAACTTCTTTGTTATAAATTCATTGTTTTGGTTAAAGCTTCATCTTTTTCGTTGAAAATTTCATAGTTTGCTAAGAAGAATTTTTTTGTTGGAAATTAATTATTTTATCCAAAACTATTAGGTAAAAATTCTTGTATTTTGTTGAAGATTCGTCTTTATTCGTTAAAATAGCTATTTTTGAAGAAAAATTAGGGTATTTTATTGAAATGTTTACCATTATATTTTTTATAGATAATTCAACCTTTATGACTTAATTAAAGATTGATCTCGTTGCTCGAAAATTTAATTATGCTGTTGAAAATTCAGTTTTCTGGCTGAAATTCGTTGCTTTTGACTTAAAACTCGTTTTTATTGAAAATAAAAATCTTTTTTGATTTATTATATATGAGCTGATATATTTTAAGCTGATAGTTCTTACTTTTTATTTGAAAATGCAACTAATTCTGTTGAAATTGGATTTTTGGATTGAAAATTCATCTTTTTCTGTAGAAAGGTCATTTTTCATGGTTTAAAGGAAACTTTTTTGTTTGAATTTTTTACTTGAAGTTTCAACTATTTGGTTACAAATATATTTTGTTTTTGAAAATTTAACAATTTGGTTATTCAGGTTTGAAAGTCAAGTGTTTTTTTTTAAATATTCGATTTTTTACCTTCAAAGCTCATTATGCTTTTCACTTTTTCTTATTTTTTTTTATTAAAAAGTTAATGTGGTAAAAGATGAAATTGATTAATGAAGGATTAGATAATTAAATTTATTTATCAATCAGAAATTAATAGAAAAAATTCTCGATTTGAAGATTAGAATATTAAAAGTTACGTTCTGCAATATTATAAAATAAGAATAAAAGTAATGAAAAATTTAGAAGTAATTGATATTATTATATTCGCCAATTAAGAGGCGGAAGAAAGTACTATATCACCACGGAAATTAATTCACTCCTTCATTTTATAAATGCCTGGCTGCTTGCCAAAACCGGAGTACTTTGCTTTTTTCTTAATTCGGTCTAGCTCATGCCAAATCTCGAGCACTGGGTTTGGCTCTTACTATGTTAGCACCTCCAATTTCTCTCAATTTCGCGAATTTGTTTCAATACAGTTGCAAAATTATAATAGCATTTTATCAAATAAATAGGTCGAAAATTGATCTATTTTAGTTCAAATGAAAATTCATCTTTTATGGTTGAAAGATAATTATTTCTAATTAAAAAGGCTACTAACATATTATTTGTTGTGCGGAAATCTTCCTTTTGTGTTATAAATTTTACTATTTGGCTGAAAACTTAATTATTTTTTTGAAAATTCGACTATTTTCTTAAAAAGTCGTCTATTTTGGTTGGAATTTAATTCTTTTTATTTTAAAAATTTCTTATTATAGGTATGTTTGGCCCCAAAGTCATCTCGTTTAAATACAAATTCTACTATTTTCTTAAAAATTTTATGTTGTTAAAAATTCAACTATTTTCTTAAAAAGTTATATTTTTTGGTCAATAATTTAACTCTTTTGTTAAACATTCCTCTTCTAGATAGAAAATTTATCCTTTTAGATTGGAGATTGATCTTTCGGTAGAAAATGGATCTTTTTTGGATTAAAAATAAATCTTTCTTAGTTGAAAATATGTCATTTTTGCTCTAAAGTTGAACTGTCTCTTTAAATATTCGTATTTTTGGCCAGAAAGTCTGCCTTTCGTTATTGAACGTTCATCTTTTTAATTCATTTTTTCCCCACAAAAAACGTATTCGTTTTTGCTTAAAATATCTACTTTTTCGTTTAAAATTTCATAATTTGTTATAAATGCAACTAATTTCTTGAAAAGACATATTTCTTGGTTGAAAGTTAATTCTTTTGTATTTAAAAAGTCAGGTATTATATTTTTGATTCAGAATTAATCTTTTATGCTTAAAAATACTTCTATTTGGTAGAAAAATTTATTGTGTTGTTGATAATTCAAATATTTTATTAAAAATTCATTCTTTTTCTGGAAAATTTAACTGTTTTGCTGAAAAAGTCCTCATTTTAGGTAGAAAATCCGCCCTTTGGATTGAAAATTCATCTTTCACTAGAAAAGTTATCTTTTTTATTGAAAAATCATATTTTATGGTTGAATGATAATTCTTGTTAATTGAAAAGTTTTTTATCAAATTTTTGTACCAAAATTTACATTATATCAGAGTGGTCGCTGAATCGGGAAATGACAGTGAATTTATTTCTTGGACGGGAATTTTACAAATTTTTCGAACAAAAAAAATCGGTCCAAGTTTGATTTCAACCGTTTTTAAATAATTAGTTGAATTTTTATATTTTTCAGTTACGATATCATTCAGTTTAAAATGCGTAATTCGAAAATCTTTCACTTACAAATTTGGTATTTTGGATTTTAATTTTTTAGCATACATTTTTCATTTCAAGAATTTTAAAATGCAATTTTAAAGACTTAAAAAATTAAAAATTAAAAGCATTTGAATTCGACAATTTTCGATTTAAAAAAAAAACATTTTTAGTTGATAAAATTTAAATATAAATTATAATGATTTTTAAAATTGAACTACACATAAAGTATTAACAAGTAAGCAATAATTGACTCGACAGGATGATTCGGAATTAGATCAAAATTTAAGAATTTCCAGATTTTAACGTTAAAAATTAAACTTTTTCAATCGGAAAGTCTTAGTTTTTAAACAAATGTAAATGATTGATTGAAACTTTATAAAACACTTTTAATTTTTACATAATTTCAAAATAATATGTTCATAATTAAAGGCTTTTATTAAATTTAAAATGTAGTTTTCGGCTAAAAATTGAAAATTTGAAATTTATTAATCAAGAAAAATAAAAATTGCCTAATATTTAGAAATATTTTATTGTTTTTTGTAGAATCAGAGTAATTACAAATCAAATTTAATTTGTTGAGTTTGGACGTATAATAAATATTACATACCTATAATACCTAGAAAAAAATCCAGTAAGGTGAAGAAATATTTAGAAGGTATGAAAAGATTTAAAATTTGAAATGATTTCAAAGAATTTAAACGAAGTTTCCACGTATACCGACAATATCCGGCTATTCTGACCGAAATTCCGTTGCAAATAGCTCACGAGCTAATTTAAAACCAAATATAGATTTTTACTGACATCGAACAAAATATTCAGAAGCTTTTTTAAACTGATGGAAGGCTTCCAAATAATTTCAAAAAACATTTTGTTAAGATTCCTAGGAAAATTGAAAGTGACTTTTAATTTTGAAAAATTAATTTCATGAGAATATTTTAAAATATTTCCAAAATTGTAAAAAATGAATCTAGAAGATTTATGTAGATGTAAATATAGATGTTTCAAGATTTTGAAACAAATGTAAGGTTTTTAAGAATTTTTAAACTATTAAAAGTGAAAATAATTTAACTTTTAATTTAAGAAGTGTTCAGTTTATAACAAAAATGTAATCGTTCAATTTTTAATATTCGTGGATTAAAATTGCTTAAAATTAATTGCAGCTCAGTTTTTATTACTGCAAATCGAAAAAGTTTTAGTTTTAGCATTCGAATATTTTATTTTATTATTTAATTTATTTATTATTGAAAATACAAAAATATAGATAATGGGCTTTTAAAATTGGAATGGAGTGATTTTACATTGGGAAGTTTAGAAATTTAAAAATAAGTTTGAATCATTTTTGATGGAAAGAAGCAAATAAATGAAAGATTATCTGGCAATGGTGCACGTGCATCTGAAAATTTGGAGGGGAGAACACGTGCGAATGTGAATTTAAAGACGCGTGGCACTAGCGAGCCTCAGTGCCGGCTAATTATGTGCCACTTACACATCTTACTTGTTTCTGCATAGATGTTTCTGCTTTTTCTGTTCTGTTTCTACGTGTTGAATGGCACGCGGCACAGGTGTCCAAACGACAAAGAATGGTTCTACCATCTACATTCTATGCAGTTCTTTTAAAAAATAGGTCAAGCAGCCGGAGTTATAAATAAATATTCCATTCCCCTCCAGTAATATGCATCTGCAGCAGAGCTTTCGTGGAAATTTGGACTTTTTCTGATTTCTGATGTTTCGATTCTAGTCTGCATTCGTAAACTAATTTTCATTTACAGGCTTGTTATCAAAAAGTCGTTAAATTTCAAATCAATACTATTAATGATTATTATTATTTGTTATTATTAATAATCAGGATGGTGACTTTGCCGGCAAATGACCAGAAATTTTATTTAGTTGGAAAAAACCGGGAAATGACCGGAAATTTAATTTAAAAATTATCGAGGATAATTATCGTTTTTATTTTATGACAGGAAGTTTGTGTACCGAAATATTTTACTTTTGACCGACAATGTTTGACTTAGAACGAGAGTTTTTAAAAGTATTATAATTCGGTTTTTGTTTGTTCCATTGTTCGCTGCGAATTCATCTTTTTTTCGTTAGAAATTCAACTACTGGGTTAAAAGTTAAAAGTCTTTTGTTAAAAATGAATTTCTTTGGTTGAAGATTCATAATTTTAATCAAAAATTTATCTCTAATTAAAAATGTAACTACTTTTTTAAAATATCAATTTTTTTAACTAAAAATTGAACTATTCTAGTGGACAATTTGACTATTTTGGTGAAAACCCGTGTTTTTTGTTGTTGCTCATAATTAAATTTTTAACCGAAAATGTAATTATTCTATTTTTGGTGGAAATTTCATCTTATTTGAATGAAAATTCGAATGTTTAGTTAAACATTGATATTTTTTATTTAGAAATTAAACTATTTGTTTGAAAATTCATTTACTTTGTGGAAAATTCGTATTTTTTGCAGAAAATTAATCTTTATTGTTAAAGGTTCATCTTTCAATTCATTAGTCTGGTTAATAATTAAGTTTCAATTTCAAATCTAACTGCTCTATTTTTGGTTGAAAATTGATATTTTCTAGGTCAAAATTCAACAATTTTGATGAAAATTTGTCTTTTTAATTGAAAACTCAAATATTTCGTTGCAAATTCACGTATTTTGTTACAAAATTAATTTTTTATGTAGAAAGTTATCTGTTCCATTAAAAGTTAATCTTCTTGTTTAAAAATACTGCTTTTCGGGTAAAAATGGAAATATTCCAGTTAAATATTTATAATTGTAGGTAAAAATTAATTTTTTTGGTTAAAAAATGAGCTGATGATTGAAACATTGTCGCAGAGATGCTTTTTTCATGTTCGTTTAAAGAATTTGCTCTTTTTATTATTTTAAGGATTTAAACAATTTAAAGTTTAGAAATACGTAAGTGCAAAAGAAAAAAATGTTTTTTTATATGCTAAAATACATACTTGAATTAAAGAAGAAGCCTTTAACCTTTATGACTTCCATTAGTTCAGCAAAAATAATGAAATTCTTAATATCCATTGTAATTGCAATTTTTTAATTTTAGTTTATATTATTTATTTTTATAATTATTTTAAAAAGTCAGAATGATTTCAAATATCATAAAAGTTTTATTACTTTCTTGTTTTTTAAATCGATCAAAACTGAAAATTTAAAAACCGAATATCTTGTTGATCATCTTTCAGCTTTAAACTTTCAATATTATATAATTTAAAACTAGAATCTTTTAAAATTAAAGAAACTTGCATTAAAAGCATATATTGAAACCTTGAAAATGGTTTAGTTCCATTTTTCAATCTTTCAAAATTATTTTTTGAAAATATTTAAATTTTTGTAGTTGAAAAACAAATTAAAATAAATGATTACTTAAATAATTAATTTTAACCCGAAATGTCCTCAATTACTTGAAGAATTGCTTGAAATTAAAAAGTTAAATAAATAAGTAAATCCCAAAGTCTTAGGGACTATACAAATGGAGAAATTTTCATTCTTAGGCTTACCAGTTTAAATAATTGTACTACTTACCACTAAAAACGTTAATTTAATCAATTTCACATCTTAAAAATGGACCATTTTCAAATTTAGAACATTTTTATGTGAACCGTCTTTTTCAATTTGAATGGCTACAAGAATGGTACAGTATCAAATTTATAGATATGAAAT
Organism: Druon quercuslanigerum; assembly: GCA_010014905.2. Lineage (NCBI taxonomy): Eukaryota > Metazoa > Arthropoda > Insecta > Hymenoptera > Cynipidae > Druon > Druon quercuslanigerum. Next base: position 41,477 of record JAAAKG020068678.1, read on the forward strand.
TAAAAATGCAGTCTTCCTTTCTTTTTTCAAAATTAACAGTTTTATGTTTGGAGCAATACAATTTTTCATATTCCCTGGATTCCTGAAAATCACTGAAATCCTTGAATTCTCTGATTTCCATTAAATCTCGAAATTCTCTGAAATCTTCTATTTTTCTAAATTCCGTGAAATCGCTCAATATTTTGACTTCCTGAAATTCTTTAAATTTTCTTAATACACTACATTGTGTGAATATTGTTAATTCCTGAAGTTCCTAGAAATTCCATAAATGCGCTGAAATGTCTGAAATTATTTTAATTCTCTAAATCCCTTGAATTTGTTCAATTCTTCTGAATTCCTTAAACAAGCTGAATTCTCTTAATTATTTGCTTGATTTATATGCTCTGAATTCCCTGTAAGCCGTCGAATATTCTCTAATTTTTGAATATGCTGAATTCTTGAAATCCATTCAATTCGCTAAATCCATTGAATTTCTTCAATTCTTCTAAATTCCTTAAATATTCGGAAATCTCTAAATTCCTCCAATTCCCTAAATGATTTAAGGTTCTCCGGAATTTCCTGTAATCCTTGAATATTCTGAATTCCTTAATTATTCTAAATTCCTGAAATTCTCTAAGTCCCCTTAATTCCTTCAAGTCTACTCCCTTTTCCCAGAATTGATGAATTCCGTGATTGCTTTAATTCTTCTGAATTCTTCTGAATTATTTGCATTATTTTGAAGTCCTTGGAATTGATTTTCAATGTTTGTAGAGTTGTTTAACTTTAAAGGATTACAATTTGAATCATCTTGAACAATTTTATAATTTAAATTTTGGACTTCAATCAGGAACGTGAAAAATGTCTAAGTTTGTGTAGAATTATTAAATTTTTACGGGCATTGTATTTGAACTTGCTCAGTTCTTGGTATTTCCTCTTTTTAAATTGCACAACCTTCTAGTCTACTATTTTAAACTTGTAAAATTGTGTGTTACGAAATTAGAATTTGTTAAACTTCAAAGACTAATAAATACAAAAATTCTCAGAATAAAGCTTTAATAAGAAATTATTGAATTTTCAATATTCTTAATCGGGATAGTTTTAAAAATTATAACTTACAATACAACATTGTTGATAGATAGTTGGAGGAGAATGGAGGCCAAAGATGGGGGATTGCAACTGCTCTAAAATCGCCAAGATGCAGCTGTTCCACGAGCTGAAGCAGCAATTCCCAACTCTCTCTGATTCCATCGTTAAAGATTGCATCAAAGAGGTATATAGGTACTCGTCGTCGATGTGGCTTCCCCGTCGGCGTCAGTCTGACGACCCATCATAACCACCTGTACTTCAACGTCCGAATGTCCGATGATAACATTTCCTCGATCAACGAGATCCGTCACCCCGACAATTCCTGACTAAAGGCTTCCTGCATGAGCGTGATACACATGTGCGTCTTATTTTTTTTCAATTAATAATAACATAAATTAACAAAAATTAATCAAATTAGGCCTCCCGTGCGCCTACAACCTAAGGGTTTCGTAGCCTATCAAGACGTTAATTGCGTCGTTCAACCCCATTCCACTCCCATACATTCCATCCCCTACTTCCCCTCCCTCCCCCAACTTTTTCCTCATCTACTTCGCCATCTTCCTGAGCTAACACTTCCCTTCTCATACTTCAAAACCCCACATTTCTTATAACTTATCCTCCCTTACTCCCCTTCTCCTTATTGTCCCTACTCCCCTCCCCATCCTCTTTTTTCCCAACCCTCATTTTCTTTCACTAAGCTTCTCCTCACTTCTCCTCTCCAATTTTATCTACTCCCCCTACTAATGCTCCCATACTTTCCCAACTCACGATTCTATTGACCTTTTAAACACTCTTCTTATTTCCTCACTTTCCCTACTTCTCATACTTTCCGTCCCTTCATTTCTCCTCATTTTCTTTAATCTCCTCCACTCATTTTTCCTACTTATCCGTCGCTTCCCTAACCCCATATTTCCCTTACTTCTATCCCTCGACCCCCTCCTCTCCCTTCCTTACCCCTCATTTTCTCTATAACTCTCACTTAATTCCCATTCCTCACTTCCTCTACTTAGCCTCTAATCACTTCCCCTGCTGTTCCTATCCTCACTTCCCTTAATTGTCTCCTAGTCCCCTAACTCTCACTTTCCCTCACTAATCATCCCCTCATTTCATTTACTTCTCTCATTTCTCCTATCCCATGTTTCACCTCACTACCCAAACTTTACTTCTCCTCTTTTTCACAATTTTTCTACACTCATTTTTTAAAATTCTCATGATTCCCGTCCCTTTGTTTCTCCCTAATTCGCCTAACTCTGTACCCCGATTATCTCTACTTTCTCCTCACTTGCCCACCTCCATGTTTCCCCCACTTCTCTCCCCTTATTCCTTCTACTCATTTTCCCTCGCTGCCTTTCCCCTAATCTCCCTAATTCCTCAGTTCTCCCACTTCCCCTTCACATACTTCCCCTCACTTCCTCTATTTCCTCTCCCATATTTTCCCCTCACTTGCCCTCCTTCGAAAAAAGTACGAATCATGAAACTATAATGGTTTCTGTACGGGGGCTACGAAACCCTAAAACTAAAAGCACCAAAAACAAATAGAAAATTGTACCTAGAGGCTAATTACTCCTGCAATCTGATGTACACTCTTCCCGCAATCCCTTTTAATTCCTTGTAAGCCCACCTTACGAAAAAATATTACAGTAGTAAATTCAGTATAGGTAGGTCTATAATGACTTTTCTATAGTAAATTTCTTATAATTTTTTTCGCCGTTCGATAAAAAGCATTATGAGAAGATCAGTAGGGCCAGTTGGCGTCAGAAATATCAAGATCTACAAGTGGTCGTTCAATTTTAATGACACTTTGTAAAATTATAGTTTTATGTAAGAGACATTTTGTTCGCAAACGAATTTTTGAATATTTTCAAAATTAGGTGTTTTCAATATTAGGTTACGCCATGCTTCAATATCATAATGCAGACCAAACATTTTTTAAAAATTTTAACAACAAAAAATTCCAAATATTTTTTAAATCAATTTTTTGTTAATATTGCTATTGTCTTTCAAAATAATTAAAACCAGTCATAAATCAATCTTCACACTTCAAGTTTAACTTAATAAATTTAAGAATTAACAAAATCTCAATTAGAAAAAAAACTTAAAAATCAATTCTAATTCTAATAATAAAAAAAATGTGATGTCAGAATCCAAGAGGGCGCAACTGCCTTTAATATTCAAATTTTCAAAAATCCTTTGGGCACAAAATGTCTTTTAAATAAGACTTCTATAAACGAAGAATCTATTTTTTGTTTCAACGTAAGATTTGAAATTTTTTCAAGGGATTTCACAGGATTCCTCAAATTTAAATGAATTTCAAGGGATTCCAAAGATATACCACGTATTTTAATCGATTTCGTCATATATAAAAAAAAACTTATTTCAAACGATTTCAAAGATTTCCTAGCATATCAGAAGATTTTAAAGAATTTTAAAGAATTTCAACAGATACCCACGCATTTTAAAATTATTTTATGGGATTTCCAAACGTTTGAACTAATTTTAAAGTATTTCATCTGTTTTCAAAAGATTAAAAAATATTTTCGAGTAATATCCAAGCATTTGAATGATTTTAAGGGATTGAGTATTTACTATCAAAGATTTTAAAGAATTTTAAAGATTTAAAACTATTTTTAAAAATATCAAAAAAATGTGAAATGTCTAATATTTTATCTTTGAAAAATTTAAGGATATTTTCAAGAGCTTTACAAAGTTGTAAGGTGTTAGAGAATTAGAAATATTGCTATACATTTCCATGGATTTAACGGGGTTTAAAAGTTTTGAAAAAATGCAAGAGATGGCAAAGAATTTTGTAGAATTTCCAAAATTTGAAGGGATTAAAAAATTTCTAGAATTCTGAACTGTCTTTTAAAAGAGAAATTTAACGAATAAATTTAATTTAATTTCAAATGATTTTTACTTATTTTAATGGATTTTTACAGACTTATAAAGGTTTCAAGAAAATTTTGAGAAACTTGGTCAAGTAGAGAAAAAATTTAATTAAAATTTAAAAAATGAGATTGAAAATATTTTGGACATTTTTGTAGAATTTCCACAGATCTTAAGGAATTTTAAGAGAATTTTGGAAATAAATTGAATTAAATTAAATTCAAGCGAGTCTTAATAATTTAAAAGATTTTAAGGGATTTGAAGTAATTAGATAAGATTAAAAGGCTTTTATTGAATCTCCAAGAATGTCAAGGGATTTAAAAAATCTCGAGGAATTTACACTTTTTTTTAGAAAACTTTAATGAATAAGTTTTATTTGAAAAGATTAAAAAAATTTTAAGCGATTTAAAAGAAATTGGTAGGACTTCTTAATATTTTAAGGAATTTTAAAGATTTTTAGGGATTTTGAGAAGAGTTTGAAAAATAAATTTAATTAAATTCAATGGGGTCTTAGTAAATTAAAAAATTTAAAGGAATTTTATTAAATCTCCAAGAGCTTCAAGGGATTTAAAAAGTTTGTAGCGATTTGACCTGTTTTTATAAAACTTCAATGAATACGTTTAATTTAATTTAAATATTTAATGATTTCTGCTTATTTTAATCGAATTTATGATTTCCAAAAGAAAGTTTTCAAGCGATTAAAAAGAACTTCGTAGAATGTCTCAAGATTTCAGGGGATTTCAAAGATATTTATGGATTTTGAGAAAAAATTTGAAAAAGAAAATAAATTACATTAAAGGGGTTCTTAGTGAATTAAACAATTTTAAGGGATATTAATAAATTTCCAAGAATTTCAAGGGATTTAAAAAGTTTGAAGCGATTTGACCTTTTTTCGACAACTTTAGCGAATCCGTTTAATTTAATTATAATATTTAAGTGATAGTAAATGATTTCTATTTATTTTAATCCAATTTATGATTTCCAACTGAAAGTTTTCATGTGATTTTAAGGGATTTAAAGGAATCTGAAAATGTTTTTAAAATTTCAAGCGATTTAATAGAAATTTGTAGGATTTTCAAAGATTTCAAGGGATTTTTAGAAAAACTTGTCAAGATTTTACAAATTTTAAGAAATCTGAACGTATTTCTAGAGAACTGTAGGGAATACATTCAGTTGATTTTATTTATAAGGGATTTTAAATGATTTAAAAATATTTGTTGCAATTTAAAATATTGAAAGGAATTCAAAACAGTTTTTTAAAATGAATTTTTACATATTTTAAATATTTAAATTTGTTTAAAAACATTTGTAAAGAAATCAATGGGTTTTAAAAAATTCGAAAAGATTTTCGTAGATTTTTATTAAATTTTAAGCAATTTTAAAAATAATAAGGGAATTCACAGATTTTTTTTAGTAGATTTTTTTGTGCAGAATTGCTATAATCGTTTTTTAGACAATGATTTTTTATAATAAATTTCCTATAATCGTGAAAAAATTATAGGAAAATCCTTATAGGCCTATACTAATTTTCCAATAATATTTTTTCGTTAGGGCCATGTAATGTCTATCAAATTCTATCTAAAATCTATCAAATCCGTGGCATTTTTTGCAATCTAGTGTACACTTAAAACCGGAGTACTTAGCCCTCGAACTGTACGAAACACTTGCCTATGGTCGTCCGGCATGAATTGATAAAAGCATGTTTCCCCATAATATCTTGATTTTGGTATTCTTCTAAAGTGCAGGGATCACAGACGTTCAGCAATTCAACTTTAAGGAAAATAGGGTAATTTTTCTTGAAAAAAAGGAGATTTTGTTTCAATAGAAGGAAGTTTTTTCATTTTGGAATAACAGCGGCATAAATAAAAATTTATAAAGGTGACATTTTTATAAGAAATCGAAAATTTTATTAAGCCCAATTTTTAAAACAAAATATAAAATTAATGTTCATTTATAACAAATTTTTATATTTTACAGTATCTCTTATCACTTTTGATGATTGATGAAAATTTATATCTCAAATTCAGAATTAATATATAATATTTTTGTATAAACAATGAAACTATTCGATTTTTGTTTAAAAAAATACTAATTTCCGACAAAAGACTCTTATATAACCTGAGGCTGGTCAAAATTGGTAGTTTAATTTGTTTAATTAAATGAATTTTATTAATATAACCAGTTTGAGGTGAAAAATTTCCATATAATCTAAAATTTTTCAAAAATTTTTAATCTTTGAAAAACAATATTTTTTACTAAAAATGCCAATTTCCAATGAAAAACAATAACAAATTCCAAAAGCGTTAATAGATTCTAACTTATGCTTAAATTATAGTGTTTTATGTTTGGAAATACTAATCTTCGATGTAGAATAACGTAACCTAAGGTTGTTAAACAACTATGAATCTTTCTTGAAATCTAGTTATTTCTTAATAAATATTTAAATTTTTGATAAAAATCATTTGATTGAAGTCTAATGATTTTTGTTTAAAATTTTCCATTTCCGGGGAAACACACCAACATAACCAAAAATTGTTGAAAAATGTATAATCTTTGACAATATTTTTTTTACTAAAAATGCCAATTACCAATTAAAAACAAGAGCGCTATCCTAAATTGTTAAAAATTCTAACTTATGCTTAAATTATAATGCTTGTTGTTTGGAGATACTAATTTTCGATGTAAAATAACGTAACATAAAATTGCTAAAAAAAATCCAATGAATCTTCTTTGATATCTAATGATTTTTTAATGAAAATTTCAATTTTTGACAAGAAACACTACCAGAATCCGAAATTGCTCAAGCTTCTTATAAATTTTATTATTTTAAACAGATTAAATCATTGGATTAGATCGTATGATTTTTATTTTAAAGTACCAATTTCAGGCGAAACACCGACATAATCTAAAGTTGTTGGAAAAATTGTGAGTATTTTTTTAATCTAATAATTTTTTTAGATAATACCCATTTTCGACGACAAACACTAAAGTAATCCAAAATTGTTCAAATATTCTAATTCGTGTTGAAATGATAATTTTCTAAAATACTAATTTTCGATGTTAAACAACAGCGTAACCTAACATTTTTCATAAACTATGAATCTTCTTTCGAATCTAATAGTTTTTCAATACAAATTTTAATTTTTCACAAAAAACACTAAGAAAGTCCAAAATTGTTGAAGCTTTTAAATTTTATTATTTTAAACAATAATCATTGGATACAAATCAATTTATTTTTGTTTAAAATTACAAAGTTCACAAATTGTAAATATTTTTTGAAATCTAACAATTTTTTAATTAATAATACCAATTTCCAACGAAAAACACTAACATAATCCAAAATTGTTAAAAGATTATAATTCTTGTTCACATTATAATTATTTTTGTTTGAAACCAAAGAAAATGTCGACAGAAACCATTGGACTGAAATCAAATGACTTTGCTTGAAATTAATAAATTCAGGTCTAACACAAACATAATCTAAAGTTGTTGGAAAATTTTGTATATTTTCTGAAATCTAATAATTTTTAAAAAATATCAACTTCCGACGAAAAAAACTAACTGCCATTATAATAAAAAATTGTGCAAATTAAAACTTTTTTTTTAATTGTTCCATAAATATAAATCTTCTTTGAAATATAATGATTTTTCAATACAAACTTCGACTTTCGACAAAAAACATTATCACAATCCGAAATTCTTCAGGTTTGTAAATTCTATTATTTCTAATAAAAATCATTGTATTTAAATTCAATGATTTTTGTTTAAAATAACTATAATAAATATTCTTTGAAATCTAATTATTTTTATCATCATATATTGATTTTTAACTATGAAATTCTTGGGGAAAAATCCAATGATCAAATTTGAGCTTTAAAAAAAAAGAGAGAAAAAATAAGGCATATTGTGTTCGAACTATAATTACTTTTATTTTAAAATGCCAGTTTTTGTTTAAAACGCTAATATAATCCAATCTTTAAATTATAAGCCTTTGCAATTGTATAAAGATTTTTGTTTAAAAATGATAATTTCCCGTAAAAAACGCTAACAAAGCCGAAAAACGTAAATTGTTGAAAAAATTTGTGTCATTAAGTCTAATAAAATTTTATTAAAAATACCCATATCCGGTATAAAACGCTAACATAATCTGAAATTGTTTAAAATTGAGAATTTGGCGCAAAAAAAGCGTGGTCTAATTTTTTTACAATTTTATGCCATGTTAGCGTTTTCCACTGGAAATATATATTTTTAATAACAAATTATTAGATTTCATAGATTAAAAATTGTTTAACAAATCATGTTTTTCGGTTTTAATAGCGCTTTTTACCGTATAGCGGGTTTCAAACATAAATCGTTAGATTGTAAAGGTTCGTAAATTTTAAACGCTTTTAAGTTATGTTAGCATTTTGCGTGAAAAATTTGTATTGTGAAACCAAAATCATCATAGAGTTTAAACAAAATAAAAAATATTTGAAAAAATTAGAATTATGTTAGTGCTTTTCGCCAGAAATTCATACATTCAATTTAAATTTTAGCGTTTTACACAAAAAATTGATACTTTAAATAAAAAATAATTATAGTTCGAACAAGCTTTGCAATTTTGTAAAAGTTACTGCTTATATTTACGTTTTTCACATGAAATCGGTGGTTTTCAACAAATATGATTAGATTTTAAAAATTATTTACAATTTTTCAACAACTCTATGCTTTATTGGTGTATTTTACCTGAAGTTGATATTTTTGAATAAAAAATCCTCCTATTTAAACCCAATGATTTTTTATTAAAATAATAAAATTTGCATGATTAAACAACTTCCTATTTCGTTAGTATTTTTCGTCGAAAGTAGCAAGATTTATTAAAAAATCATTAGATTTCAAAGACTAATCATTTTTTAACGATATGAAGTTACGTTGGTGTTTTAAATCGAAAATTGTTATTTTTAAATGAAAATCATAATTCCAAAAAGATTTAGAATCTTTTATCAATTTTGGATTATGTTAGTGTTTTTCGTCGTAAATTTTTATTTTTAGTAAAAACAAATTTCAAAGAAGATTTAGAATTTTAGGTTATGTTAACATTTCTCATCGACAGCCACTACAAAAAACATTAAGTTTAAAAGACTATTTACAATCTGAAATTTTTTTTTGTTATATCGTGCTAGTGTTAACAAAAGTTAATAAATTTTCAAAGAATATTTATAATATTAAAGCAATAATATTTTTTATTCCAAACTCACTAGATTTAAAAAAAAAAATTTGCACAATTTTGTATTACTTTGGCGTTTCACATAAAAATTGTTATTCCTAAACAAATAATCATTATACTTTGAACAAGAATAAAAATCCAATAACAATTTTATATTGCTTTAGTGTTATCGGAAATCGGCGATTTAAAATAAAAAACATAAGATTTAAAAGAATTTTTAAAATCTGAAATAATTGTTAAATGTTAGAAATTTTTTTATCTAAAAATGAAATAGTTAATAAAAAGTCATTAGATTTGCCCAATCAGGTTTTCAACAACAATGATTGAGAGATTTTGAAGAAATCTTGTTATATCACTGTCTTTAGATACAAAAATGAATTAAAATGTTATTTATTAATTAAAAGTTTTAAAAAACCAATCCCAATAAAGTATGAGATGTTTTTTTGTCAATTTCTTTCAATTAATCATGCCACATTTTGTTTTTCTACTCTTTTTGTGCAAATCGTTGACATTTTTCTTTTGCCTTTTTTCAATCTCAGTTTCTCAATTATAGAGGATTTTTATAAAAATATGGAAAGAAAGGGGAATAGGGGACTGACTGATCTCTTAAAATCTACGTCTGTCTATTTAATAATGTTTAGGATAATGAGAGTATCCATATTTTGCCATTTTTTTGCAGAATGGTCACGACAGGGAGACATGCGCAAGAACTTTGCGCGCAACAGAAGATCGTCGTCCTTCCCGCGGTGCATTTCCCCCAACCGCACAGAATACGGAGCCGGTGCAACTTGGCATTATGAAGCAGGAAGAGGTCGCTATCTCATCAGCTTCCACTTCTCGGCCGCACAGGCCGGCTTCCCTTGATTTTGAATTGAGACGTCCGTCAATCGGCTGTACACGAGTCCCACCGATTAATAATCATTTTAACTCTGAAGTATTTGACGATACTAGTGGAGCAGAGAGGACCGGGTTCGAACTTAATGTCAATGTAGAATGCAGTCCTGTCAAAAATAGTGGTGGGTTCACTTTTGCAATTTTTTTTAACCATTTTCATATGTTGGTTTGTAGCTTAAGAGTAACTATAAGTCCACTGCGCTGATACGAGTGTTATAGAATTTTACTGCGCAACTCTAAGTGCCATAGAACGCTACTGCGCATCCATATATTCCACAGAACTCTACTGCGCATTCATGAATGTCAGATAACGATACTGAGCATTCAAATCATCTTAGAGCTGCGCAATAGATCTATATAGTACTTACACATGCGTAGTAAGTTTCTAAGGCTCCTATAGTCACGCAGACAATCACTGAATCAAATGAAAGAATTAATAAATTATTTTCCCCCTGTTTTCAGTGTTCGGATCGCCACCAGGGGCTTCAAGAAGAAGCGACATAGTCATTGATCCACGGTCTTACACAGAACCCTACATGAATGTGAATCCTGCAATCCAGGTGGATCAAACTCGAAGTTTCACTTCCGTGAGTTTAACTCTACGGCCACCTTCTTCAGATCCGCAACCGCCAATCGAAATCCGTTCACAGGGTTCGAGTTTAACCTACTCAACATCCTCTTCAGATCCTCGAGGTTTTCAAAGCAGCGTTCAAATTAGTGTCGCTGCTGCGAGAATAAGGCCTCCGATGGCTCCCACGAGACCTAGTACTCTTATTCCCTCAGGTCAATTCAACAGTCTTCGACAACCTGCAGGTGTGTATTCAAACATCTTAGAGTTTTATGTATGTTACTTATAGGTGCGCAGTAGAGTCATATGGTCCTTACTCCTGCGCAGTTGACATGTTTAGCATTTATAGCTGCGCTGCCGAGCTCTGTGTTTCTTAAATATGCGCACTATAGTTATATAGTGCTTGAAGGTGCGCAGTAGAGTTATATGGTTACTACTGCTGTGCAGTTGACATGTGTGGCATTTATAGCCGCCCTGTAGAACTCTGTGTTTATTACATATGCGCACTAGAGTTATATGGTGCTTGTAGGTGCGCAGTAGAGTTATATGACACTTATAGACGCGCAGCAGAGTTATATAGTACTTATAAATGCGCAGTAGAGTTATATTGTACTTATAATAGTTATATGGTACTTATACAGGGTGTCTACTCTACCTGGAGCACCTGAAATTGTCCAAGAATTTGTATACGCCTTGAAAAGCCTTGAAATGTCAGCGAATTTCTTTTGAAGTCCGGGAATGTAGTCGAGAGCATAGTTAATTTCTTTTAAATTGCAATATTAAATAGAACAGTAATGATTTTTTATTTGTAAACGTAGTTTTATATTAATATATTGAACCATTTGTTTGAAAACTCGCTTTTTGGTTTGAAAAATGAATTTTCAACGACAATTATTTTACCTTTATATGTTCTGAATTTTAAGTATAAGTAGATAAAATAAAAATTTGTTTGAATTATTATTCAAATTCATGGAATTTAGAGACAAATTCAAGAAATGATTAATTATGTTTTCAGTAATATTTAATTATTTAATTAATATATCCTGCCTAAATGTTTAAAAATATCTTCTAATATTCATTAAATTCCGAGAAACAAAAAAAACATGATTTATTATTAACTCCCGAAAAATTATACATGGAAAACCTGGAATTGTCAGGGAATTTTTCCCCTGGATTTCAGTACACACCCTCTTATAGATGCGCAGTCGAGTTATGTGCTGATTACATATGCGCAGTAGAGTTATATGATACTTATGGATGTGCAGTAGAGTTATATGTTACTCACAGCTGCGCAGTAGAATTTTACACTATTTGCATGTGCGCTTCAAAGTTAAATTACGTTAAATCTGAATTTTGTTTATAAGGACTCCCGCCCGGACCCCCTAGTCAGTTATCAAGGCCGACGATGACAATGAGTGCGCCGACAACACCTTCGGTCCCGACAATGAATTTAATTGTCCCTTCGACGAGTTCGCCAACCACTCCTTTGGCTGCTCAAGCGATAAAATCGCCACCTCCTACCCCAGAAAAAGAGGAGAGCGAGTTGGTTCCTTCCAGTTCGAACCAAGGTGAGATAAAGTCCTCTATCCTTTTATTTTCGTAATAAAAAATTCGTACCACCTCTTGCTACTACTTTTATTTTTAAATGTTTTTAACGAAAACTGCGGGTGTTTGAAAATGGTCTCGTCAACTTTTAAATTTAGAAGTCGTTTATTTATTATCTTTTATTTAAATGTAAAAAGACACATTGTTAGTTGGTATTTACCTGGGACACACACAGACTCCGAACGCCCACGTCGGAACGGTGAGAGCGATATTTACGCATTCTTGACCCACGCGTGGCTATAGATAGAAATTCGAGATCTACATGTATCACCTGACCCGAGGGCTCATTCCCTCCCCAAATTGTTGCATTACGGATTCTCAAACTTGGATCTTGTCGAATTCACTCGACCAATTATGTACATATTTTGATTTCCAGTGACAGAAAGTCAGAGGCAATTAATTGCCGAGCAACTGGAAAGGAAGGAGAGACTTGCACGAGATGTACTAGTCGAAAAGGAAAAACTCGAAGCTATAAAAAAGGAAATGGAAATGCTCTTGAGGCCTTTGGATCATTTGATCACGCCTGAAGTAATTAATCAAATATTTACTTTGATTTAACATATTATTTCACGCGTACATTTTTTTATAAATTTTTTCGATTTTCAGGTCTACAGACAGAAGTTGCAGAACGAAATTTCTCAATTGCGGAATCAGTGTAATAAACTGACTAATGAAATCGATCGAAGATCGCTTCCCGGAGGTGATTTATAACTTAATTATATTAAGTTCAATTTGAGAGGTTTCTAAATTTTAAATAAGGGGCTACGCTACCAATTTAAAGGAGGAGTTCTCTAATAACTTAACTTTGAAAATCACTTTCACATTTCACAATTCAGACTCTTTTTCCTAATCCTCTATTTTTCCCGTTTTAAAGAAATTTTTTTTATTCCTATTTTCAAGAAACCTTTTCTTTTGTCGCACAAATACAAATTGAGCAGAATAACCCCCAATAAACGAATCCAAGTATTTTTAGTTGAAAAGTCTGATATTTTATTTTTATTAAAAATTCAACTATCTGGTTAAAAGTTGAACTACTTTGGTCAATATTTATTTTCTTAGTGAGAGATTCTATATCTTTGGCTAAAAAATTAATTTTTTTTTTAAGAAAGTGGAACTCTTTTGTTGAAATTCATTTTTTATTGTTAAAGATTTATCATTTTAGTTTAAAATTGAACTTTTTTTATAACTTAGTTTTTTTGTTCAGAATTTTTTTAAAGTAAAAGTGTATCTATTTCATTTTTAGTTAAAAATTGAACTTTTCTAGTAGAAAATTTAATATTTGAATGAAAAATATGATTTTTTTTTAAATAGTTACATTTTCAGACAAAGAGGTGGATCTCTAAATAATAAAATTACTTTTTAACACAGTATTTGAACATTCAATCAAGTAACCATAATATACGAATTTACTACAAAGTGCATAAATTTTAAACCAAATTGTTGAATATTTAGATAAAAGAATTAATTTTCAATCACAAAAGAAGGAATTTGAACAAAAATAGTTCAATATATAACCAATAACATAAATATTTAACAAGTAGTTAAATTTTCAATCAAGGAAGATGAATTCTCTATTACAAATTTAATAGTTGAATTTTCAGCTAAAAATGATCATTTTTTAACCAAAACAAAAATCATTTTCAACAAAAAAGATGGATCTTCAACTAATAAAATAAATTATTAACAAAAATAATTCAACATTCAACAAAGGAGTCGAAATATGTTTCATTTTTAGCCAAATAGTATAGAATTTACAAGCAAAAGAGACGAAATTTTAAGAAAATAGTTGAACTTTTAACCAAATAGTTAAGTTTTCAAGTCAAAAAGATAAATTTTTTTGAATGCACGTTAATTTTCAATAAAAAAGGTTTTTTTTCAAGAACAACGATGACATTTCAGCCACTAAACATGTATTTTTAATCCGAAAGGAAGAATTTTTGACAAAAAAGATTAAACTTCAATCAAAATCCATTAAATGTCCAAACAATTTAATTTTTTAGTAAACAGAAAATTTTTCAACAAAATAGTTGATTTTTTAAGCCAAAAAGAAACGAAAAATATATTTTTGGAACAAAAAGTGAAACCATTAAACAAAAAGATGCTTTTTCAAAAAAGAAAGATAAATTTTCTAACCAAAAAGATGAAGTTTCTACCAAATAGTTGCATTTTCAACTCATAAAGGATGAATTGTCAACCAAAAATGAAATAGTTAATTTTTCAGATAAAAGAATGAAGTTGAATCTATAACAAAATAATTTTTAACAAAGTAGTTCTACTTTCCACTCGTAAATATGAGTTTTCAACGAAAAAGTTTATTTTCTATCAAATAGTTAACTATTTGGTTAAAAGTTCAAATATTTTGTTGCAAATGAAACATATTTCGACTTAATATCTTAGGAATTCACAGTTGTTTTTTTTTAAAGAAAGAAATTAACTTAATTACAAAAAATAGAACAGTTAAATTTTCTACTAAGCAGATATTTTTTTAACGAAAAAGAATACATTTCTATTCAAAAATGTCAATTTTCCACACAAAATGAAATTTTAAGTGAATTTTCAGCTAAAATGATGAATTTTCAACTAAAAAAATTAATTTTTAAACAAATACATGAATCTTAAACTAAAAAATAAGTTTTATACCAAAAAAAAACGAATTCTCAACAAAACAGTTAACGTTTCGATCAAAGAAATTAACTTTTAATTTAAAAAAATGAAATTTAAATTTATGAGAGTACACGTTTACCAAAAAGACGGATTTGCGACAAATAGTTCAATTTTCACCGAAAACATATCAATTTTCAACTAAAAATAGAATAGTTAAATTTTCATAGAAAAAATTAATTTGCAATAAAATCAAAGTAAAAAAAAGATTGAATTTCTATCAAAAAACGTAAAATTCCGACAAAAATGGAACAGTTACATTTCCAGTTAAAAAACTAATTCTAAAAATACATCTTTATTTTACATCTTTAAAATTGTACCTACTCTTTCTAGTTCCAGTTTTCGGCACCAGGTGGCGAAATGGTAGACCATTATTCCCTATAGCTAAACGAATACTGAACCGAGTGCTTATTATATGATTAAAATTTGTTTTCAACCTTAAAAAATTGTTCTAAGTTAACGAAAAAATGTAGTTTTTATTAATTAAAGTAAATTATAAAATTCTCACAATTTCTCAGAGAATTTATTTCTCGGTAATATTGTCCAGAGTGGCCGTTAGAAAAAAGTTCCTGTTCATTTCCCGGTTCATGAACATTTTTCACGGTCAGTGATATTTGAAAAATCGAACTTTAACTCTACAAATTGTTCGATTCGAAATAATAAAAACTGAACTGCAAATGAATGCATTCAAGGTGAAATTCTTGAATTTTAAAAGTTGTTTGATTTAACAATTTTTATTCAAATGCTTAATCATTTACACGTATAAAATGGAAGCTACTAGCACTTTTCAACTAAAAAATTTTTAATTAAATGCAGTAAAACTGTTAAATTAAAAATCTTAAACTTTTATAAATTGTAGAGTTCAAAGATTCAGACTCAGTTCCAAAAATATAAATTCACGTTATGATTGTCAGTGTTTTAAATTAAAAAATCAATCAATGAATTAAAAAATGTTGAAAATTCGCTGTTTAAATCCGAAATTTGAATTCTTTTCGACAAATTCCCCGATCAACTCCAGAATTTTAATTCTTTTTGAAAATTCTCCATTTCAACCAATTCTAAGATTTACAACTTGGTACATTTCTCTGTTCCAATTAATAATTTAATTTTTTTTCTCGAAAATATCCCGTTTCAACTTAGAATTAGAATTAATTTTTTTTTTTAAATTCTCTGTTCCTGCTCCGGATTAATTAAAATAAATTGAAGGTTCCCTGCTCAAATTAAAAGTTAAATTATTTTAACTTTAAATAGTTTAAAAACCCTTAAAATGATTTGAAAATTTCTTTAGAATTCTTGAAACATCTACATGCTGCTTTACAATTTTGCAAATTAATTTTTTCTTAGTTAATTCTGCCAAATTGAAGAAATTAAAAAAAAAATTCACATTCATTTTTGAAAATTTTGTTAATCGTTACAAATATTTTTAAATATTCCCTTAAAATTAGTTTATTAAAATAAAAAAATATTTTCAATTTTCCTATGAAATTTTTATTCTTCTGAAGCTTGTCAAAATTCTTAAAAAAGCTTCTAAATTTTTTGTTCAAAATCTGCCAAAATCTATACTTTGTTTTGAATTAGACCGTGGAATATTTGCATTGATATCATAATTGAAAAATATGAAAATTAAACTCATTATTTAAATAACGGGTTAAAATCAAAGTTGAAAGGATTTTTTCTAAAAATTTTTCAAAATTATCGTAATTATATTTGACACTTTTTTTTTAAATTTCTTTCTTTCAGTTCCTCTCGGGGAAACAAACGAGGAATTCTACCAAGGCATTTACACCGGACAACCTTTCGTCCCCCGACTTTCAAATCTTCCGCCTCCTTTGCCGTCGGAACCGCCAGCCTGGCAAAGGCCGGGCCCTAGTGTAAATCGAGAAGACCGAGAGGAAGGCTGGGTTTGTAGAATGTGCACCTTCAAAAATCATCCGCTGATGAAGAGATGCGAGCAATGCGATCTTCATCGAATAATGCCGCCTTTTCCGGCAGGTAGGAGACGGCTCTCAGGTTCGATGACTTCCTCCATTGAACCGAAATCAATCTCCGACTTGCAAGGCTCCTCGCGAAAATGAATTTTATTTTTATTGAAAAATAAAAGTACTTATTTAATTGGTAATCAGCGAAATTTTTTGCGAGGACTCAAAAGTCTGGAGATTGTGTTTTGTTTAAGTGGATGGAAAAGGATTGCATATATCGAGTGTGACGACATTCTTTTTTTTTGTTTTATCAGCATTGATAACTGCATGTGTGAGGGGTGACCACTGGAAATTCGTATGTGTACCGGAATTCAACGAATTCAAAATAATTACAAAAGAAAAAATTCGAAAGAATTCAAAAGAAATGTTCGAAAAATTCAAATAATTCCAAAGAATTTCATGAATTTTTTAAAGAATTCTGGGTTCATTGATTTCTTGATAAAGTGATTTAACTAAATCTTTCAAAAAAAAAAAAAAGAAAAAGTTGAATACTAATGAAGAATAATTTTTACCAAAAAAGTTGCATTTTAATGTTTAAAAAAATGAAATTTTTACTAAAACAAATCTTCAAAGAAAAAAGATAATTTTTCAAAAAAATAGTAAAATTTTCTACTAAAGAAGATTTCTGTTGACTTTTCATGATCAAAATATAATTTTTTAAACAAGACATAAGTTTCTACAAAAAAGTTGAATTTCCAGTCCAAAAAGATGATTTTTTAACCAAAAAGGATGAATTTTTAACGTAATTGTTGAATTCTTGAGAAAATTAGTTTCATTTTTATCCCGAAAAGATGGAATTTCTTTTAAAACAGATACATTTTTATTTGAAAATTATTTTTTTAAGTAGTTGAATTCATTAAAAACAGATTGCAGCTGAATTTTCAAGATCAAAATATGAAATTTTTTAAACAAAAAAAAAGTTACTACCAAAAAAATTGAATTTCCAATTCAAAAAGACGAATTTTGTTAACCAAAAAGAATACATTTTTAACAATATAGTTGAATTATCGACCAAAAAGTATGACTTTTTAACAAAATAGTTTAATTTATAACCAAACAGTTGAATTCTTATTCAAGAAAGATACCATTTTTCTTAAAACGGATACATTTTTTGTTTAAAAAAAGAAATTAAAAAGAACAGTTAAAATTTGATCCAGAAAAGATTTCAGTTCTCTTTTCAAACCCAAAATAATAAATTAAACAAAAAGTATATTTTCTGCAAAAGAATTAAATTTTCAGCAAAACAGCACAATTTTCAACCAAAAATTATGAATTTTGAATAAAATGGTTGAATTCTCAAGCCAAACCCTTGTATTTTTCTCCAAGAAATATGTTATTTCTGCTAGAGCAGGTGAATTTTAAAATAAAAACGACAAACTTTAAAAAAAACGTTGAATTTTCAACCGAACAGTTGCTTTTTTTTCAAGAAATATGAAATTTCTTTTAAAACAGATGAATTAAAGAAAAAACCTTTTTAAAAAATTAAATTTTTATTCGGAGAAGCCAGTTCACTTTCCAACAACAAAATAAGAATTGTAAACGGGTACTTAATTTTCTGCTAAATAGTCGAATTTTCAACCAAAAAGTATGGTTCAGTGAAAGAAACTTCTCCGAAATATTGTAAAATATTTTTTACTATTAATTTTTAATTTTTTTTTATTTTCGAGGGGTTGATTACTAGAAATTCGTATGTGTAGCAGAATTCAACTTATTCAAATAATTACAAAAGAAAAAATTAAAAAGAATTTAAAAGAAATGTTAAAAAATTCAAATAATTCCAAATAATTTCTTGACTTTTTTTAAAAAGAATTCTGGGTTAATTGATTTCTTGACAAAATTATTAAACCAAATCTTTCAAAAAAGAGTTAAATACTCAAGCAAAGGAGAAGAATTTTTAACCGAAAAGTTGCAAATTTTCAAACAAATAGTAAAATTTTCTATTAAAGAAGATTTCAGTTGACTTTTTATGATCAAAATATAATTTTTTGAACAAGAAATAATTTTCTACAAAAAATGGAATTTTCATTCCAAAAAGACGATTTTTTAACCAAAAGGGATGAATGTTTAACAAAATTGTTGAATTCTTTACCAAATAGTTGAACTTTCATCCAAAAAAGATTCCACTTTTTTCAAAATCAAAATATGAGTTTTTTAAACAAAAAACAAGTTTCTACAAAAAAATTGTATTTTCAATCCAAAGAGACGAATTTTTGGAACCAAAAAGAATACATTTTTAACAAAATAGTTGAATTGTCGAACAAAAAGTATGATTTTTAAACAAAATAATTTAATTTTCAATTAAACAGTTTCATTTTTAACCAAGAAAGATTCAATTTTTCTTAAAACACATACATGTTTTATTAGAAAATAATAATAATAAAAAGGATAGTTGAATTTTCACCCAGAAAAGATTTTAGTTCTCTTTTCAAAACTAAAATATTAAATTAAACAAAAAGTACATTTTCGGCGAAAGAATTAAATTTTCAACAAAACAGCACAATTTTCAACCAAAGATTATGAATTTTAAATAAAACTGTTAAATTTCCAAGCCAAGCCCTTGCATTGTTATCCAAGAAAAATGAAAATTCCACTAAAAAGGACTGCATATCGAGTGTGTCGGCGTGTGTTTTTGTAATACTAGATTAATAACTGCATGTATGAGTGAAAGAAACTTCTCCAAAATATTGTAAGATATTTTTTAATATATATACATATATTTAATTTTATTTTCGAGGGGTTAACCACCAAAAATTCGTATGTTTACCAGAATTCAACGAATTCAAAATAATTCAAATTTTTTTAAAGAAATGTTATAATACTTCAAATAATTCCAATGAATTTCATGAATGATCTTTTCCAAACAGTGTGACGTAGGTTTCGAACAGCTCCAAAAGAATTCAAAAGGATTCAGAAGGAACCAAGAGAACTTAAGATAATTGAAAAGAATTAAATTAAAAAGAAATTCAAGAGAATTCAGAAGATTAAAAAAAATAATTTTTATTTCAAGAATTCAAAGGTTTAAGTAAATTCGAAAGATTTAAATGAATTCAAAGGTAATTTAAAAGAATTGAAAGAGTTTAAGAAAATTAATTCTTAATTTAAAATATTTAAAAGAATTCAAAGAGTTCAAGGAATTCAATGTTGATTCAAGAGAATTAAAAAGAATTTAAGAAACTTTAAGAGAAATAAAAAACCAGAGAATTCAAGGATAATCGAAAAAAATTAAGATAATTTAAGGGGATTCATGGTAAAGAGAATACAAATTTAAGAGACTTAATACAAGAGAATTAAGCAAAATTTAAATAAATCCCGAAGAATTTAAAAGAATTAATTGTTAATTCAAAAAAATTCAAGAGAATTCGAAAAAATTCAATTCAATCCAAAGACTTTGAACAAATTCCAGGGAATTCAAAGGTTTAAGTAAATTCGAAAGATTTCAATGAATTCAGAGTTCACGGAATTCAAAAGAAGTCAAGAGAATTCAAGGGTAATTCAATATAATTCAAACGGATTTAAGGATAATAAGGATAAATTGAAGGATAATACAAATTTTTACACTTTCATCTCAATGGGGTTTGGTTTTTATGTGAAAAATTAAATTTATTGAAAAAAGGCACAAGGTAAAAAACAAAATTGAATGAACAAAAGTTAAAAATTTTCTTTTAATCGTAAAAAACAAGAATAAAAATTTAATTTTTGGAGGCGAACAAAAAGAAAATACAAAAGTTCAACAAAAAAAGATCTACAAATTTGTTAGAAACTCTCGTTATAAGAATATATTAAAATTTAAAAAAATAACTTTTGGGAAAAAGGGGCCCAAGCTACAATAAAATTTTATTTAACAACATTTTTCGCCTAAATTATATCTCTATATTTTCTTTGAACCACTATATGCTAGGAAGCGTATATTTAGTTTCCATTGTAAAAAATAACATTGAAAATAAACAAATTAAATTTAAGGTTAATTATAGATAATTAAAAAAAGAGCCTTCAGTGTTAATTCAAGAGAATTAAAAAGACTGCAAGGTGAATTAAAAATAATTGAAGTTTATTTCAATGCTAATAAAAAAAAATCAAAAGAATTTAAAGTTAATTTAAGAGAATTCAGAAGAATTAAAAATAATTAATTGTGAATTTGAAAAAAAATCAAAATAATTCAAATAATTCCGAGGAATAATTTTTTTCAACAAATTCAAAAGAATTAAATTAATTCGAAGAGTTCATGGAATTAAAAAGAATTTGAGAGAATTAAGTTAGTTTCAAGACAATTCAGAAGAATTTCAAAAAATTCAAAGGTTTCAATCGATTAAAAAGTTTCAACAAACTTGAAAGAATTCAAAGATTTCACAAGAATTCAAGAAATAACAAAGAAGTTGAGAGAATCCAAAGTTAGTTCAAGAGAACTGAATCAATTAAAAAGAATTGAATAGAGTTCAAAAGCTTTGAGAAAATGTACATCTGAATTAATTATTGTTTAACCCATCATATATTTTAAAAATTTGTTTTTAAGTCAAGTTTTTTTATTACGTCCAAACTTTCAAGATTGGACACTTTTTTTAAATTAAAAGATTTCTTATTTTCGCAGTGTCAAAAGTTCAAACACTTATAAATTAGAAATCTTCAAAATTGGAGAAGTTTCGAGTCCTCTTTAATTCTTAATCGAAATATTGTCGAGACGATAATTTTAAGAGTGTCGCAAATAACTGAATTCAATTGGAGTTTCTAATTTTGTATTCTGTTATTTATCATTTACAATTTAATAGCACGCTCTAGTGTAATGAGTGCTAAGTAATGATTAACGATGTTGAAAAATAATGAACCAAACCACGAGATCTCAGGTGATTAATATTAATACCAAATTAAATTTAGAAAGTGCCTTAATTTTACAAAAACTACAGCTATTTTTTTAAATGTGATTGTGAATGTTTTTATTAAGTATAATAGTAATTGTTATAGAGCAAGTTGTGGCAATTGAAAATACCATAATATGTATTGTAATTTAATATAATAACTTTAGGACATTCCTGGTAGTTTTTAAGATTTCGAAACAATGTTTCGTTAGCCTTTACTTTTTTTCATAAGCCTTTATTTTTTATATTTGTAAGAAAATATAAGTCTGATTTAAAAATGATTTTTCTTTTAATGAGTGTTTTTAATTTCTAATATTCTTTATAAAAACTCTTCTCTTAGCGGCCGTACTAAAATTACGTCATGGATTATAGGCCCTCACTGTACGTAATTTTTAGTTTTCAGAAACGTTTTACTAGTTTTGCTAGTAGATTTAATTAATATTAATATTCAGATATTAGCATTTTAATCTTGTAATACTTTCAACGTCGAATCTTTTATAAACGGAATAAAACAGTATTTCAAATAAAAATTAAAATTTTCAAATTTATTAATGTATTTTAAAGAAAAAATCTTTTTTTTACTATAACAGGTAACTTTTTAACAAAATACTTGAATATTCAACCTAAAAATATCAAATTTATACAAAAAAAAAAGTTTCAAAACCCGAAAGAGGAATACTCAACAAATAAAGATTTTTCACTTAAGAAAGGAATAAATGTTTGTTCATATTGTTGAACCTTTAAGCCAAAAGACGAATTTTCTCTATAAAAATTGAATTTTCAAACCAAAAAATATGAATTTTCAGCGAAAAATTAATTTTTCAGGAGATTGATGGATTTTTACTCGACAAAAATGAATTTTCAAACCAAGGAAATTATTTTTTAACCAAAAAAGAAGAATTTTCAACTAAAAAAGTTCCATATTAAAAAGTGAAAAAGTTACATTTTATGCTAAAAATGATTTTTAAGCAAAAAAAGGTTTTTCCATTAAATAGTTAAATTTTCGAACAGAAAAGGTAAAATTTTAACCAAAAAGATGAACTTTCAACTAAAAATATAAGTTTAAAAAAAATGATTTCTTTACAAAGTGGTTCAAACAAATCTTTTAAACAAAATAGTTGAATACTAAAGCAAAGAAGAATATTTTTTTTTAAAGTTGCATTTTCAAAAAAAGGATTTTCTACTAAAGCAGATGAATTTTTAAAGAAAAAAGATAAAATTTCAAACAAATAGTTAAATTTTCTATTAAATAATATTTCAGTATGACTTTTTATGATCAAAATATCATTTTTTGAACAAGAAATAAGTTTCTACAAACAAAATATGTTTTTTCAATCCAAAAATGATAAATTTTTAACAAAATTGTTGAATTCTCTACCAAATAGTTGCATTTTTATAAAAAAAATAAATTTCTCTTAAAACAGATACATTTTTATTAATTTTTTTTAAATAGTTGTATTTTCATTTTAAAAAGATCCCAGTTAGCTGTTCAATATGAGAATATGCATTTTTTAAACAAAAAACAAGTTTCTACGAAAAAATCAAATTTTCAATCCAAAAAGACAAATTTTCCTTTAGTTTTTAACAAATTAGTTAAATTCACTACCGAACTAGTTGCATACTTATAAAAAAGACGAATTTTCTATTAAAACAAATACATTTTTATTGAAAAATCAATTTTTCAAATAATTAAATTTTCATTTTAAAAAGGTTCCAATTGACGTTTCAAGATCAGAATATGAATTTTTTAAACAAAAAACAAGTTTCTAAAAAAAAAATTGAATTTTCAATCCAAAAAGACGAATCTTTTTAACCAAAAAGTAAACATTTTTAACAAAATAGTTGAATTCTCTACCAAATTAGTTCAGTAAAACATTAGAATTTTAAATCAAAAGTATGTCTTTTTACCCAAATAGTTTGATTTTTAATCCAACAGATGTATTCTTATACAAAAAAGATACTATTTTTCTTAAAACAGATAAATTTTTAATTTAAACATTTTTTTTTAAAAGTTTAATTTTCATCCAGAAAATATTTCAGTGCCTTTTTCAACACCAAAATATTTAATTTAAAGAAAAAGTAAATTTTTTGCAAAATAGTTAAATTTTAGACAAGACAGTAGAATTTTCAACCAAAAAGTATGAATTTTCAACAAAATTATTGCATTTTCAACCAAACCCTTGTATTTTTATCCAAGAAAGATGTAATTTATGCTAAAGTAGGTGAATTTCAAAACAAAAAAGGCAAACTTTCAAAAAAGAATTGAATTTTCGACCTAATACAATTGCATTTTCATACAAGAAATATGAAATTTCTCCCAAAAATGATGAAGTAAAAAAAAAGAAAATTCTATAAAAATAGTTCAATTTTCATCCAAAGAAAACTGGTTCACTTTCCAACGCCAAAATAAAAATTGTAAACAATAAGTTAATTTTCTTCTAAATAGTCTAATCTTTACCCAAAAAGTATGACTTTTTGAAAAGATTTTTAAATTTTCAACCAAACAGTTGCATTTTTTCCAATAAAAATAAAATCTTCAAAAAAAGAGTTGAATTTTCATCCAAAAATATTTCAATTGAGTTTTTAACACAAGAATACGAATTTTAAAGAAAAAGTAAATTTTCTAGGAAATAGTGGAATTTGCAACCCAAAAAGACGAATTTTTAACAAAACAGTGGAATTTGAAACCAAAAAGGATGACTTTTTAAAAAAATTGTTAAATTTTCAACCAAATACAAAAAATTATAACTAAAAAGATAATCTTCAGGAGATAGTGTTTTGCGAATTTGAAAAAATTCTATTACGTAATTTAAGTACGGTCCTTAACCGCTATACAAACCAACTAAAAATGTGCATTTTTAAGTAACTTCGGAATGTGTTTTCGCCTGAATGGTTTCTGTTATTTTCGGGTGGCTTTTTTTTTAAATTTCATAACTCATTATAAAATCATCCCTAATTCTGCAGGCGAAACGCAGGATATTCACATACGGGTGACGCATCACCACAATTTTTCACCACGGCGTAAGTAAAGTATTGGCAAACATAAGAAAATTCCAATTTAAAAAGAACATTGATTTTTTCAACTATTTTGGATCTCCAGTAAAATAAAAAACAGCTTCTTTCATTCCAGGGACCGTGCACAGTTGGGTTGTATGACGAAAACTGAATTAGAAAGAAAAAAAAGCTGTATATAATTAATTTATTATTCCCTTAAAATGCATAAAACAACTTCTACGTGTTTAACCTTTAAGCGACTGATTGTGAATATTGTAATTATTATTTAATTTTCTATTTGCTTTAGAATGCACGTTTTGAATTAAATTCCAGAGTTAAAAGAAATCGAGATTTTGTGAAGACAGACTTAAACAAAAAATGTTGTGCACGATTTTGTATTCGCTGATCGAATATAGCATTTTGTATTTTATTTCACTCTGTTTTTATTATAGTTTATCATATATTGTCTATTGTTTAAAATTAAATTATAATTAGGTAAATTTCTCGGTAAATACCGTCAGGAAGAAAATCGAAACAGTAACCGAGGCTCTTTGTTGAAATAAACTTGTTTCGTTTGTTAATTGATTTCTCTTTTCTATACGATCCTTTCCATTTTTTCGGTTAAACTTAAGATACTTGTGCAGGTTAATAATTAATTTATAAGAATAATGGATATATTTTTGAAATTATATTGCTGTTCCTCGTTCCAAATTGAGTTTCGTTTCTCGGGTGTGCTCGCCGTAGAAACGTTCCAGTTTTTGGTTGAACCTCGCGTTCCTTTCATTGATATAATCAATGTCCGCGTCGTCGTTGTGCATACGACGTCTGCTGTATTTGTTACGTTTCGCAATCCTGAAATTGAGAAAATGTATGTAGTATT
Source organism: Druon quercuslanigerum (assembly GCA_010014905.2). Classification (NCBI taxonomy): domain Eukaryota; kingdom Metazoa; phylum Arthropoda; class Insecta; order Hymenoptera; family Cynipidae; genus Druon; species Druon quercuslanigerum. The sequence continues at coordinate 67,062 of JAAAKG020068678.1, forward strand.
TAGGTTTTTTTTTTTAAATAATTGAATATTCTATAATTCTTTAAGTAGAATATATCTCTATTACGCATCCGTGACTAAAATATAGCTACTGCGCAACCAAAATAAGTGGAAGTCTACTGCGCAGGCATAAGCGCATAACTCTACTGCGCAGCCAACCACAGCGCATATCTCTATTGCGCATCTCAATCATATTATGGCTGTGCAGTGGAGCAAATGTCACAATTTCGACTCCGCAAACATTTTGGACATGAAAAATTAAATTTGCTATGAATTCAGAAAGTTGCGAAGAATTTCAGATATACAAAATAATTTAAGGTTAATTAAATTATTTTAAATAATTATAAATAAAATAAAAATAATTATAAAAGAATTTAAGAAAATTTAAAAGAATTAAAAAAAGCCCAGATGATTCAAGGATAATCCAAAAAATTTAAGATTATTCAAGATTAATCCAAGAGAATTGAAAATTTATTTAGGGATTTCAAGGTTGATTCAAGAGAATTAAACAAATTTAAGAGACCTAATACAAGAGAATTAAACAGAATTTAAGAGAATCCAGAAGAATTTAAAAGAATGAATTGTGAAATCAAAAAAATTCTAGAGAATTCAATTAAATCCAAAGAATTTGAAAGAATTCCAAAGAGTTCAAAGGTTTAAATAAATTTAAAAGAATTCAAAGAGTTCAAGATAAATCAAGGGAATTTAAAGGTAATTTAAGAGAATTCTAAAGAATTTAAGAGAAACAAAAAAACAGATAATTCAAGGGTAATCGAAAAAATGTTAAGATAATTCAAGGTAAATTCAATAGAATTAAAAAGAATTTTAGGCAGTTCAAAATTGATTCGAGAGACTTCAAAAGATTTAAAGAGAATTCAAGTTTAGTTAAATGGTAATTTAAGAAGAATCAAGGTTAATCAAAGAGAATTCAAAAAAATCAAGAGACTCAATACAACAGCATTAAACACAATTCACGAAAATCCCAAAGAATTCAAAAGAATTGTTTGTGAATTCAAAAAATTGAAGGGAATTCAAATAATTCCAAGGATTTTTAAAGAATTTCAAGGAATTCAAAGGTTTAAGTAAATTCGAAAGTTTTCAATGAATTCAAATAGTTCAAAGAATTCAAATAGTTCAAAGAATTCAAAGGTAATTTAAGAGAATTAAAATAATTTAAGAAACTGCACATTTAATTCAAAAGAACTCAAAAGATTTTAAGACAATTAAAGTTTAGTTCAATGCTAACTTAAGGGGGTTCAAGGTTGATCCCGAAAAATTTAAAAGAATTAATTGTTAATTCAAAAAAGGGCAACAGAATTCAATGTTAATTAAAGAGAATTTAAGACACTTCAAGCTTGAATTAAAAGAAATAATTTTAAAGAATTTCAGAAATTTGAAAGATATTAACGTTGATTTAAGGAAATTCAAAAAGAAAGAATTTGAAAGAACTAAAATGAAAGAAGTTCGAAGAATTAAATAGAAGTCTAGGAATTTAAAAGAATTTAGGAGATCTCAATTTTAATTCAAATGAATTCAAAAGATTTTAATAGAATTTATGTCAATTCAAGAGAATTAAAAAGGATTTAAATGAATTCATGACAATTAAAAGAAAATTTTCCAAATAATTCCAGGAATTAAAAAAATCAAAGGTTAATTCAAAAGAATTTAAAATATAAAATTTAAATCATTCCACGAATTTAAAAGAATTCAAGGTAAATTCAAAAGATTTTGAGAGAACTTAAGAGACTTTAAGGTACATTCGAGAGAATTTAACAGAAATAATTAAAAAGAATTTTAGGAATTTAAGGTTGATTCGAGAGAAGTCAAAAGAAAAAAATTTGAAAGAACTGGAAGGAAACAAGTTCGAAGAATTCAAGGTTCAAGAGAATTCAAAAGAATTTCAGACTTGAAGGTTAACTTAAGAGAAATTAAATGAAATAATAAAAACTAATTCATGAGAATTCCAGAAATTTTAAAGAGAAATCAAAATAAAGAATTGTAAAGAAAAAAATTCATATAATTCAAGGAATATAAAAGAATTCAAGCATAAGGCAAGATAACTTAGGAGACATCGATGCCAATTCAAGAGGATTAAAAGGAATTTAAGATATTTCAATGTTAATTCAAGAGAATTTAAGGCTCAGTATCTAAACCTTGAATGGCTGCGCAATAGACTAAATGTCGCCAACCCTGCTGCGCAAACATTTTAAAATTGAAAGTTTAAATTATTGAAATAGAGAGAAATAATAAATCTTACTGTTTTTCAAGATCTTCAACCATTTTGTCGATGGCATCCTTTTTGTCCTCGACCAATCCATGCAGAATCGTATTACGATCGCCATAGAAAGCCGGTCCCAATTTTTCTTTAGCCTCTTCATACGCATCCATGTTTGGCTTTATGCCCTTTATGTTCCGATTATATTGTCGGATCGTCGCCTGCTCATAATCCGAAAATCCTGGATCGGGATTTTTCTTCTTTTGTTTTCTAGCGATCTGCTGAGCTTCTAGGGCGCCCATATTTAAAAGCTTCGTTCTATCGTAATCCAATCCCTAAAACAATTTTTGATGTTGAATGATTCGAGTTATTCTTTCTGAATTTTTATATCATGGATATAGTTTACGTTGTCAGGATGGAGACTCGAAAAATAACCGGGAATTTAAGTCTGATCGCAGACAAATTAAAGTTTTCATTCTTTTAATAAATTTGATCAATTGAGAAGAGTTATTTTGTTGGTTTCGAGTTTAACTTTCTTTAGTTGAAAATTCAACTGCTTGGCTGATAGTTAACACTTTTGTTAAGAATTCATTTTTTGGTTAGACTCATATTCTTCTAGCTAAAAATTCGGTTTTTGTTTGTTTTGTTCAGAATTAGATTTTAAACGGAAAATCTAAGCATTCTATTTTTGCTTGATATTGTATCTTTTCTGGATGAAAATTCAACTGTTTGGTTGAAAATGGATATTTTTCATTCAGAAATTAAACTAGTTGTTGGAAAATGTTTATATTTTGTGAAAAATTCTCCTTTTTAGTAGAAAATTTATCTTTATGGTTCAAAATTCATGTTTTTCATACAAAATTGAAGATTACAGTTGAAGATTAATTGACAAATTAAGATTTTCGAACTGAAAACTCAAATGTGCATTTTATGTTAAAAATTGAGCTTTTCTTGTTAAAAAATCAACAATTTGGATGAAAATTTCTCTTTCTTAATTGAAAATACAAAATTTCCTTGTTTAAACATTCTTCTTTTTGGATAAAAATTTAAGTATCTTGGTTAAATATTTATCATTTTTGTGGAAAATTTATGTTTTATGTTGGAAATAAAATTACTTGATTGAAAGTTAAACTCTTTTGCTAAAAATAAATGTTTTGAGTTGAAGATTCATCACTTTAGTTGAAAATTTATTTCTTTAGTTGAAATACACGCTATTTTATTGAAAACTTCTTTTTTCTTTGGCTAAAAAGGAATTTCTTTACCGAAGATTTAAAAGAATTCTGGGTGAATTCCAAAAAATAATTTTAAATCTCCTTAAATCTTTGAAACCCTAAGAAATATTTTTCTTTTAAAAAATAAAATCTTTAAAAACTACTTTCATCATTAAATTCCGTGAAATTCTATGAAATCTGGTGATATTTTATGAAATTCTGAAAAATTTATTAAAATACCTTGAGAGCTTTAAAAACCCTTATAAAGTCCCGTGAAATTTTTAAAATATCATATCATTTTATTCTAAAATATTTGAAACTCTTTTAAATCTCTTCAAATTAATAAAATTAATTAAAAAATCCGTAAAATATTTCAAATAATTTGAAATCCTACAAATTACCTCACGTTTCGTGAAATAATTCTTTAAAACCCACTAAAATATGATAAAATCCCAATTAAATTATATGATGATATTTTCTGAAATCCTGGCAAATGTATCCCTCAAAATGTGTCTCTTAAAATAATTTAAATCCTCGGAAATCTTATATGCATATATTCCAAAATTCTACCAAATGCATCATCATAAATTGGACATCCCTTAAATATTTCAAATCAAAAGCTATTAAAAATGCGTTAGAAATTTAAAGAATATTAATAGATATATTAAATTATGAATTAATTTATTAAAAGAAAAGTAACATTATTAAAACTTATAATGTACCATAATGACCAAATCTCGAAAATAGGGTATTTTAGAGACCCTAACTGAAAATATTGTTTATATTTTTAATGTTAGGAAATAAAAACCCACATTTTTTTCCATACCTTTTCTTCTGCATCTTTCCTTGCAGCTTCGTCTTGCAGAATCCAATCTGCTTGTCTTTTTCGGGACTCCCAATTTTTAGGCAAATTATCCCGTTTGCTTTCGTCAATCACTGCTTGGTGATTTTGAGTTCGTGCCTCGTTCTGAAATTAAAAAAAAATATATATTTAGGCAAACATTTTTGCCAAACCAGGATGTTTACTCAAATCGCGGGGGGAGGGGGGATCCCTGGCAGTTCGAGGATTTTTCCAGGTATCTGATTTTTTGCAGGTATAATTTTTCATAGTATGGAAACTTTCATATATATTTCGCAATTTTTTAAACAATCCTCTCGGAATATGTACATTTCATTTACAAAGCTTCGAGAAATTATATTAGTGGATATTCCATATCCAGGTATAAGTAATGTAGGAACTGAATTGAATTTATACATATTCCGTAAAAAAAAAATAATAATTAAAAAAAAAAAGTTACATTTTAAAACAAAGTGATGAATTTTCAACTAAAATAATAAATTTTCAACTAAAATAATAAATCTTCAACTAGGATAGTTAATGTTTAAACCAAACAGATTAATTTACTACCAAAAAATACAATTTTTCAACAAAATAGATGAATTATTAAACAAATAGTTGAATATTGAACAGAAAAAGATCAATTTTCAAGTAAATAGTTGAATTTTGAACCAAGAATGGAGTCGTTCC